>PVIH01011952.1:19154-66223 GCA_004025045.1 Sigmodon hispidus
GGATATCAGAAAATGGAAAGCTCTCCCATGTTCCTGGATTGGTAGGATCAACATAGTAAAAATGGCAATTCTACCAAAGGCAATCTACAGATTCAATGCACTGCCCATCAAAATCCCAACACAATATTTTTTGGACCTTGAAAGAACAATACTCAATTTCATTTGGAATAACAGGAAAGCCAGGATTGCCAAAACAGTTTTACTCAACAAAAGAACCTCAGGAGGTATCATCATCCCTGACTTTAAGCTATACTATAGAGCTACAGTAATAAAAAAAGCCTGGTACTGGCATAAAAACAGACTTGTGGACCAATGGAATAGAATTGAGGATCCAGACATTAACATAAAAACCTATGAACACCTGATCTTTGACAAAGTGGCCCAAAACATTCAATGGAAAAAAAGATAGTATATTTAACAAATGGTGTTGGCATAGCTGGATGGAAGTCTGTAGGAAAATGCAAATAGATCCGAGCCTGTCACCCTGCACTAAACTCAAATCCAAGTGGATCAAAGACCTCAACTTAACCCCAACCACTTTGAACTTGATAGAAAAGAAAGTGGGAAATACACTTCTACAAATTGGCACAGGTGACCACTTTCTAAATATAACACCAGTGGCACAGGCACTAAGACCAACAATCAGTAAGTGGGATCTCCTGAAGCTAGGAAGCTTCTGCAAAGCCAAGGACACTGTCAATAGGACAAAACGTAGCCTACAGAATGGGAAAATATTTTCACCAACCCTACAAGTGATAGAGGACTGTTCTCTAAGGTATATAAAGAGCTCAAGAATTTAGAGCCCAAAACCTTGAATAACCCAATCAAAAAATGGGGTACAGATCTAAAAAGGGAATTCCCAGCAGAGGAACTACGAATGGCTGAAAGGCACCTGAAGAAGTGCTCTTCATCTTTAGTCATCAGAGAAATGCAAATCAAAACAACTTTGAGATACCACCTAACACCTGTTAGATTGGCTAAGATAAAAGGCACAGATGACAGCCTTTGCTGGAGAGGATGCGGAGCAAGGGGAACACTCCTCCTTTGTTGATGGGAGTGTAAGCTTGTTCAGCCACTTTGGAATGCAATTTGGAGGTTTCACAGAAAATTGAGAATCATTCTCCCCAAGAACCCAGCATTACCACTTCTGGGTGTATACGCTAAAGAGGCACATGCTCACTCCAATGGTATTAGCTCAACTATGTTCATAGCAGCATTATTTGTAATAGCAAGAACCTGGAAACAACCTAGATGTCCCTCAACTGAAGAATGGATTAATAAACTGTGGTACATCTACAAAATGGAATACTACTCAGCAGTAAGAAAAAAATGATATCCTAAAATTCGCAGGCAAATGGATGGATTTGGAGAATATCCTCCTGAGCGAGGTATCACAATCTCAGAGAGATAAGCAGGGGATATACTCACTCACTAGTGGTCTCTAAACAAACAAACAAGAAAAAAAGCCAAACATGCCCAAGCAGCAAACCACAACCACTGAATATCTTGGGATCAGAAACACCCTGGACTGACCCTTCTAACCCCACTCCAACTATAGAAACACCAAACTCACTCTTGAAGGAGGGGGAACAAAACTGGATTTGGCCAGGAGTGGAGACTCATCCAAGCATTATTGGGTCAGTGGGACCATAGGACTGTCTGTTGCCTGCCCAGGAAGTGGATGGGGAGTTGCAGAGAAGAAAAATGACAAGATGTGTTGGGAGGGGGAAGGGACCTTGAATAAATATATACAGGGATGGAAAAAAAAATCAGAGGGAAAGCTGAACACAAAGTAAATATATGTGTAGCAATCTTATTTTCATTACCACCCTTGATAAGCCATGCTTATGATTCTTATCCTCTTTATAGGTATTGTTAACTTTTTCTCATTTTAAATTCATTTTACTGTTTTTTTTTGTTAAATACAAAATAAAGAAGAAAAAAAAAAAAGAAAAAGCAAACATTGATAATAACTTGGATATGGCTTTGGCATCAATGTTCGTACTTGCTTCTTAAAAAAAAAAAACAAATACTTCTGAACAATTGTATTTTGATGTCTAAAGTATTATGCAAAATAATTTTTATATGCTTAAATCATAGTAAAACTTAAGTAGAGGATATCAGTAGCAACTGGAACAGGGTCTTACTGTTTTAAGATAAGGAACACTATCAACCTAATATGACATGGGCATTGGAGAAACATTTAGTCAAAGAGTAGAGCAGAATTTACTGCATGTAAAAATAAAGGAATTTAGACTAAAAAAACTAAAGAGAATGATTGCTAAAGGCAGAACGACCATAGTAAGATTGGAAGCTTTATCACCTGGAAACAATTTAGATGTCCCTCAATTGAAGAATGGATTAACAAACTGTGGTACATCTACACAATGGAATACTACTCAGCAGTTAGAGAAAATGATACCCTAAAATTTGCAGGCAAATTAATGGATTTGGAGAATATCCTCCTGAGCGAGGTATCACAAACCCAGAAAGATAAGAAGGGGATGTACTCACTCATTAGTGGACTCTAAACAGAAAAGCAAAAAGCCAAGCATACCCAAGCTGTAAAGCACAACCACTGAACAGCTTGGGATCTGAAACACCTTGGATTGCCACCTAGGATGCCACTCCAAGTGGAACACTTGACTCAGTCTTGATGTTGGGGTGAGGAAATTGGATCTGCCAGGAGTGGATGCTGAACTAAGCCATATTGGCACCTTGGGACCTCCTGCCCTTGCTGGGGAGGAGATGGAAAAATTTGGAGAAGAGAGACTGGAGGGAGTGGCAGGGGTAAGGGACCTTGAACAAGGATATACACAGATGGAAAATGTGACTTTATTCATAATAAAAAAAATAAAAATATTAGGACAGGAGAGATGGCTCAGCTGTTAAAGGCTAGGCTCACAACCAAATATATAGGAAGTTTTATCACTTGAGGAATGGTGAGAGATTAAATCTGTAACCTAATGTTAGAGGTAATTGGATTGCAAAAAAAAAAAAAAAGCATTTTTTTGTTATGGTTTTATGTACTATTAAATTATTTTTCCTTTTATTAAAACTAGACTTTTTCACATTGTAAGTTCTAATTTCAGTCATAATATGTTTTAAAATTCTCTGCTCTTCTGTGCTTCTCCCAAACTCTCATTTCAAATAGATACAGTCCCCTTCTGTCTCTCAGAAAGAAAACAGGCTTCAAAGGATAATATTAAAATAAAAGAAAATAAAATCTAACACATAAGAACTTGATAAAGCAAACAGAATATAAAAAAAATCAAAAAACAAGAAAAGGTACAAGCAAAAGATATAGACAGCGAATCATTGTTTCACACTCAGGAATTTCATAAAACTCTAAACTGGAAGCCATAGTATTTACCTTAAAGAGCCATACAGGCCCTATGTAAGCTACCTCAGTCTCTGTGAATCTATATAGACATATCTCATCTTGATTTATGGGGTCTTATTTCCTTGTGTCCTCCATTTCCTCCATCAAACACTACTTCTGTTTACTCTGTCAGGGTTCTTTGAGCCCTGTTGGGAAGAATATGATGGAAACATACCATTTAGGCTTAAGAGTTAAAAAGTCTTTCACTCTCTACACATTGTCTGGCTGTTGATCTCTGTATTTGATCTAATCTCCTTCAGAAGGAAGCTTTTTTAATAAGGCCGAGAAAGACATTGATGTCTAAGTAGAGTAAAATGCCACTAGGAATTATTCTATTATTCTATTGCTACAATTTTTTTTTTAAAGAGCAATTGTATTTGATTTTAGGTATAGGTCACTGGTCTATATAGTCTTTATTTTTTGACACCCAAGTAGTGTCTAATATGGGTTAATCATGATGGAGCTTTTTTGTGATTATTTGGAACTAAGTAGTTGAGGATAGCTTCAGACTTCAGGGCTAGACTAGGCCAGAAACTTTTGACTACATCCATGTTGTAAGATAATCTAAATATTATGTTAAACTATATAGGAGAAGATTTATACATTATGTGTATGCATGCTATTTTACATGTAGAAATAAAGTATCTATGGAATATATTATCCAAGTGTAGGGTTTTCCTAAAAGCAATTACAAAGGAGACAAAAGGACATCTGGACATTTCTTAATATAAATATTGAAAGATAAACTATTCATTATACTCTAATAAAACATTAATTTTATATTTTAAACATATATCTTGCCTTTAATTTTGAAATTGATCAATACATTACCGAAATCCAGGTATTCTCACTTCATAGTCAATTTTTACCAGTAAAAACACCATATTTTCTGTTAGTCTGTCAAAAAAAAAAATGTGTTTACTTCAACAGTATTCTGTTTTGTTTGAATTTTGTTAGGAAATTTAAAGGTTCTGAAAACTATATACTAATCTTTTAGAATTATATAAAAGAAATAAGAAATAAAGTAAAGCTAACTAAAGTTTCCTGAATAGCAATTGAAACAGAAAACTAATATTCAAGGAATGTTCTATATAGTCAGTAATTGACATTAAAATATTATTATTTTATTAAATTCCATGTAAAATAAAAACATATAATTACTTTCATAGATAAAACATTGGTTGATAAATTATCATAATAATCTCTTCTTTAAATAATATTCTAATTCTTCCTGTTTGTATATACTATCATAGACAGGAACTATTTTGAGTATGTATGTTATAATGTTGTATCTTAAACACAGATTGTAGGATACTTAATACTCAATATACTAAGAAAATATTTGTATTCTTTTTTAATTTAGTTGGAAAAGCTTATGTGCATAACATGAGTATTGACTATGTACATACATTATGGAACTGGCAGATGAGTCTGAGACCTAACACGGCATTAAAAAGATGACTTTCACTAACCAGTAATAATTCTTCAGATTTTACTACTGTAAATCCACTTAATACATGTAAAAAAGTCCTTGTTGTATGTAATTCATTCCAATGCAAAAGGTAGCACATCATTTTAACCTTTCTATAAAAGACACATTCTATAGTGGAAGACAGAAGAGAGAATAACAGAACTGGTGGAATGACAGCCAAACCTTAACTATTCTCTGCTGATTTCTCATATGGGGTCCTTTTCATCTGCTAAACAAGTAGCCAGTTGTTGGCAAAGTGAGTAGAGCTATTCATCTGTGCCAGCTTCTACACCACCTGCTGCAACTAATTAGGTATGATTATAAGGCAGTGAAGAGGTGGCAACATTGTCATTGCCACCTGAGATGCCTAGTTTGTAAGAATGCCCAGAATTCTAGGGCATTCAACCAAAAAAAATTTTAAAAAGTAAAAAAAAAAAAAGAAAAAGTAATAAATGGTCAGTTGTTACACAGGGTCCCTGAAGTCATTTGTTTAGCCAGTGTGATTCATACCTATAACATCCTGTCAACAAGTAAATTAGCTGTATTTGTCATAATATCAGACAACAAATCAACATGCAAGTTATTTCAAGTGCAATACATGGCTGACTAATTTTTTTTTTGTGAAAAAAAATTGCTTATACTAAACAATAAGTCATTGTATTTCAGGTAGTAATTAATTTCCTGAAGTCATTTACATATGACATTTATCCACACACCTCAGCAATCTGCAAAACCTGACAAGTAATGGCAATTATTTGTAGACTTTACTTTTATGAAGAAAATTTCTAATTCACTCAGTGTAAAGCAGTAGAATATTAAACCACTAAATCAATTAATTCATGAACATTAACAAATGTGACTTATTTATGGCAATACTCAAAGAAACATATAAAATGGAGATAAGCTACAAGCAATAAATTAGGTCTTTAGGCTTCCAAACTCTTCACTCCATATGTGGTCTTAATAAATACTTATAATGCCTGAATTGGGGATTATCAATACCATATTTAATATAGAAAATGCATAAAATGTAATAGAAATGAGGGAGATTTTATACAAACACAACAAAATATGATCATAACCACCTTCAATTTTTGAGTGTGTGAACAAGTGGATCTCTAATTCTCTTACCTTCGATTTTTGAGTATGTGGATAAGTGGATCTCTAATTCTATTACCTTCGATTTTTGAGTGTGTGAATAAGTGGATCTCTAATTCTCTTACCTTCTTTTGCTCTCTTTTCTTTCTGATGTTTTGTAATATTTAACTTCAGTGTGTTGGTTTTTAATTTGTCCTATTACATTGTTTATAGTTTGTTGTTATTTTTAGAAGCCTGTTGTTTTTTAGAGACTTAAATAAATGAACCATGATGGGAGGGGGGAAGAAATGGAAGATGTAGAAGAAGGGTAAATTGTAATCAGAATACATTGTATGAAAAAAAGGAATCAGTTTTAAAATAAAAGGTATTTGAAAAGAAATAAAAGATTTTAAGAGCTCTGGAGTACTTTTTTTGAAAAATACAGGTTAACTTCAAATTGTCTAAATAGTCAATTGCAATTATTTTCTGCCAATCTGTATGATTAAATGGATATAATCTAAGGAAATAAACTAGCATGTTTGGCACTTGTGGAAATAAAAAATATAGATGGAATCAAAAGTATATTTTTAAGCCAATTTTCAAATAATTTTATGATTATCAGTTTATGGCTTTACAAAATATTATGAATGAACATAAGCATAATTTTACATCAAGTAATCCCCATAGATATGGCAAGGCTCCCCATAGCACACAATTTTGATGGTACAGCTTCTGGTAATTAGAGTTTAAGTAGTAACTGAAAAAATTACTTTAGTATATTTACCAATGCAAAAATTGTTGGTAAAAGGAGGTCATTTTTATAATTTTTATATTCATCCTGGGTTTACTGTAAGCAAACATCTATATTTCCTGACATTTTCCATTTATTTTATATCTAAGTTTGCAAATGTGCTTGACATACCCCAAAACAACTTCCATGTATTAGACTTACTAGTGATTTCTGTATGATAAAAATTTTGAGGTATTCTGTAATAAAATTTAGTGAGGTGACTAAAATAATGCACATCACACAGTGAGGGATACTTCACCATTTGGAAGTAGAACTCCAGGACAGTAGACATTTTTGACATTTTGGTAGCTGTTACCTTGACAATATCTGGAATGTAATTTCCTTTTAAGTATAAATTTGCATGCAATAAAAAATCTGCAGTGTCTTAATGACTATAGACTGAATATTTGGTAGGTTTCCATATGAAATTTACCAGAGACATGATTGACAATAAAGACCAGCTCATGAACATTTTCTTTCTTAATTAAAAGCACTGACCATAATTCTGAATTAGATTTTTTCAATAGATTTGTGATATGATGTAGACAGTCTTATTTGGTTACTAGACTCAGGTAAAATGAGCAGAATAAACCAAAATAGCCTAGTCACTTAAAATTTACTGTTCCTCAGCACTTAGATCACATCCTCCCTTGTGTACTGAGCTCTATTAGAAAATCATGAATGCAATTACAAGACATTAGCAGAGACTTCATAGAGTAAATTTTAATTGCCCATTACAGAATGCTTACTATATAGGGTAGCACTAACCACATGTATCCATAGTTTTTTATTAGGCAATTATAAATAAAATGGGCAGCAAAATGGCTATTGAATCTTACTGACATGATAAAATATTCGTAAAACAAGATCATATTACATGTATAACAAATATAAAAAGAAATTCTTAATTCCTAATCTCATATTTTACTCAAAAAAGATTTGATTTCTCTATTATGTCCCTTATTTAATGTTATTACACAATGAACAGTGTTTATAATCTAGTGTCTACATATAAAACATAGGCATAGCAGCAGGGATAGATAATGCCCAAGGAGGCAAAGATAAGTAGATCCTTGGGGATCTTTATATTGATTTAAATTTAGTACATTTAATCTACAGTCTTTATTACACAGTATATAATAAAATACTTCATTAATTAAGGCAATTTCTATGGTCTATAATTTCATAAAGATCATTTTTCATAGTAGTTCCATTTAGGCAACATTTTACTTTCCTGGAAATAACACATTTTTTAAAAAGTAGAAAGAAAAAGAAATTTAACACTTTGCATTTTTCTAATGTATTTTATGTCCGTTTGAAAACCTGTGATGAAAACCTGACCTGATGTGGTGGGAGGTGAAAGGGACCTTGAATAGGGCTATAAAAGGATAGAAAGTATGACTACTTTGTTCATAATAATAAAATAAAATTAAATAAAAAAGAAAACCTGTGATGTCTACTTGAAATGTTTGTTAAACAAACTAGCTAGAGATGGACTGATGCCTTTGAAACTCAGACCTGTGTCCAGAGTGGAATCAGAAGTGAGAATATTCCAGCTCCTGGGCTACTCATCAGGAAAATCCCTCTCTGAGGCTGGGGTAACACCCAAGGTTCTGATCTCAGACTCTTGCTAGCAGACAGGCCCTAGGCTTTAGCTGAGAGGAGTATCCTCCAGCAACCCCTAACAGAAGGGAACTACCAAGGCCAGGCACCATCTCCAGGGTGAGCTGCATCATCATAGACAATCAGGCACCTTAGAAACTTAGAACCAGTAAACACTCCCCCCTCTCCCCGTATGCCCATTCCACTGCTGCAGCTCATGGCCTTGCTCGCCAGGAACACAGCTAGGAAAGTAGCAGCAGAGGAACAGCTGGATCCCTTAGTCCTGGGCGCATACCTCAGAGTTAAGCTACTTGGCTTCAGTGAGGAGCATAGTTTGCACAGAGAATGACTGAAACAATAGCAGCGAAGAAGCAGAAGAGATCCTAAAAGCACAGCTCAGAGGTCAGAGGTCAGAAGGTGAGTTCCACCACCTGAACCCAGGCCCTGAGAAGGTTTCTCAGCTTTGGTGCAGAGCACAACCCACCCAGTACATGGCTGGTGTAATAGCAACGGGGGAACTGCCAAGTCCCTGGGCACACAGCTGAAAGGTGAGCGGTCCAGAGGTGATGACTGACATAACGCTGCAACCTCACAAGAACAGCCAACCCTCTGGAAACATAGCTAATTAAGAACTCTCAGAACAACAACTCACTAAGAGCTGACCAAGAACTAACCAAGAGTGAATTGGGTAAACAATGGGCAGATGGCAGTGCAAGAATACATAAAACAGTACAAAGGTCAACAAGACATCACCAAAAGAAGTAAGTAGTTCTATAGCTTCAACATGTGAACATAACAACGAAAATGGAATAAAAGGAAACGACCTTAAAAACAGCTTTATGAAACTAATAGAAGCCTTAAAAGAGGATATAAAAAACTCCCTTAAAGAAATAGAAGAAAATACAAATGAAAAATTAGAAGAGATGAACAAAGCCCTGAAAGAAAATAAAGAAAACCAAGAAAAAGAAAACAAGCATGTGAAAGTAATTTGCCAAGAATTAAAAACTGAAATAGAAGCAATAAAGAAGGCAGAAACCATACAAAAATAGAAAAAGAAAACCTGAAAAAATGATCTAGAACTACAGAATTAAACATAACCAACAGAATCCAAGAGATGGAAGAGAGAATCTCTGAGGTGGAAGACTCAATAGGGGTAATAGATATATCAGCCAAAGAAAACATTAAAACTAAAAAAGTTATAACACAAGATATCCAGGAAATTTGGAACACCATGAAAAAAGCAAACCTGAGAATAATTGGAGTAGAAGAAGGAGAATACCCTCTCAAATGCACAGAAAGTATATTCAATAAAATCATAGAAGAAAACTTTCCCAACCTAACGAAGGAAATGCCTATAGAAATACAGAAAGACTGTAGAACACCAAATACACTAGACCCACAAAATAAGACTGCTTACTATATACTAATCAAGCCTCTAAACCTAAAGAACAAAGAAAAAATACAAAGAGCCACAAAGGAAAAAGATCAAATTACCTATAACAGGAGACCCATCAAAATAACACCTGACATTTCAATGAAAAAAATGAAAGCAAAAACATTATAGAGACACCAAAAGTGCATGGATGCCAACTTAGAATACTGTACCCAGCAAAACTATCAATCAACATAGATGGAGTAAACAAGATAATTCATGACATAACCAGATTTAAACAATGCCTAACCATAAACTCAGCCCTGCAAAAAGCCCTAAAAACAAAACTCCAACCTAAGGAAACCAGAAACACCCATGTAATCACAGATAATTGATAAGCCCACAGAAGAACACCCCACTAAAAAAAGGAATTACAAGCTAATTCCAAAAATGATGGGAAATATTGATCATTGGTCATTAATATCCCTTGATATCGATGGACTTAACTCAACTATGAAAAGACACACTCTAAAATGATGAATACAAAAACAGAAACCATCTTTCTGCTGCATACAAGAAATGCACCTCAACTTTAAAGACAGATATAGGCTCAGAGTAAAGGATTGGGAAAAGTCTTTCCAATTAAATGGCCCTAAGAAACAAGTTGGTATAGCCATTCTAATATCTAACAAAATAGATTTTAAACTAAAATCAATAAAAAGAGACCAGGAAGGTCACTACTAACTTGTCTCAGGAAAAATTTACCAAGATGAAATCTCAATCCCGAATATCTATGCCCCTAACATAAGGGCAACTACATAGGTAAAAGAAACACTTCTCAAGCTTAAACCCCATATCAAACCTGACACACTAATAGTGGTAAACCTCAGTACCCCACTTTCACCCTTGGATAGGCCAACCAGACAGAGAAATAGGGATCTAGCAGATGTTATTACCCAAATGGACTTAGTAGATGTATACTGAACCTTCCACCCAAACAAAAAGGAGTATATATATTTCTCAGGACCCCATGGAACTTTCTCTAAAATTGACCACATACTAGGCCATAAAGCAAATATCTACAGGTACAAAAAAATGTGTATAACACCTTGTACCATTTCTGATTACCAGAGTCTAAAGTTAGAGTTCAACATCACCAAGAATCATTTAACTCTGGGTCAAGGAAGAAATTAAGAAAGAAATCAAAGACTTCCCAGAATTTAAGTTAAAGGAATCCACGATATACCCAATCTTATGGTATACAAGAAAAGCAGTCTTAAAGGGAAAATTCATAGCACTAGATGCCTACACACACACACCCAAAAAAAAAAATCTAGAGAAACCCCACACAAGAAAACTATCAGCACAGCTGAGAGTCCTTGAACAATTAGAAGCAAACTCACCTGGAAGGAGTAGACGGCAGGAAAAAAATCAAACATAGCTGAAATTAACACAAATGAAACAAAAAGAACGATACAGAAAAATCAATGAATCAAAGAGTTGGTTCTTTGAGAAATTTAACAAAATAAATTAAACCCTTATCCAAATTAACCAAAAAGCAGAGAGAGAGAGAGTATCCAAATCAGCATAATCAGAAATGAAAAGGGGAAAATAAGAATAGACTCCCAGGAAATCCAGAGAATTAGCAGGTCATACTTTGAAAATCTATACTCCACAGAAAACAGAGAACCTAAAAGAAGTGGACAGCTTCTGGACAGATACCACTTACCAAAATTAAATCAAGATCAGATTAAAGAAATAAACAGTCCTATAAGAACAAAGGAAATTGAAGCAGTCATTAAAAGTCTCCCAAATTAAAAAAAAAAAAAAAAAAAAAAAAAAAAAAAAAAAAAAAAAAAAAAAAAAAAAAAAAAAAAAAAAAAAAAAAAAAAAAAAAAAAAAAAAAAAAACAAAAAAAAAACACAGGCCCAGACAAATTATGTTCAGAGTGCTACTAGACATTCAAAGAAGAGCGAATACCAATATTCCCCAAACTGTTCCATAGAGTAGATACTGAAGGAACATTGCCAAACTCTTTTTATTAGGCCACAATTACCCTGATACCCAAGCTACTCAAAGACACAGCAAAGAAAAAGAATTAAAGACCAATTTGTCTCATGAACATTGATGCAAAAATTCTCAATAAATTTCTGACAAACAAATCCAACAATTTACAAAAAAAAATTATTTACCATGATCAAGTAAGCTTCATTCCAGAAATGCAAGGATGGTTCAACATTCAAAAACCATAAATGTCATTCACCATATAAACAAATTGAAGGAAAATAATCACATAATCATTTCCTTGGATGCTGAAAAAGCCTCTGATAAAATCCAACATGCCTTCATGAAAAAAGTCATGGAGAGAGCAGGAATAGAGGGTAAAATAACTAAATATAATAAAGGCAATTTACAAAAAGACAATGGTCAACATCAAACTAAATGGAATTACTCAAAGCAACCCTATTAAAATCAGGAACTGGACAAGACTGTCCCCTCTCCAGGGGGGATACAAATTGGTAAGGAAGAGGTCAAAGTATTTCTATTTGCAGATGATATGATTGTATACATAAGTGATCCACAAAATTCTAACAGGGACCTTTTACAGCTAATAAACACATTCAGAAATGTAGCAGGATACAAGATTAACTCAAAGAATCAGTAGCACTCTTATACTTTAAAGATAAAGGGGCTGAAAAACAAATAAAGGAAACATTACCTTTTGTAATAGCTGCAAATAGCATTAAATATATCGGTGTAACTATAACTGAAGAAATATCAGATAGGTTTGACAAAATTTTAAATCTCTAAAGAAAGAAACTGAAGAGGATATAAGAAAATGGAAAAATCTCCCATGTTCCTGGATAGGTAGGATCAACATAATGAAAATGGAAATCTTACCAAATGCTATCTACAGGTTCAGCACAATTCCCATCAAAATTTGTAACAGAACTTGAAAGAACAATACTCAATCTGATTTGGAATAACAGGAAAGCCAGGATTGCCAAAATAATTTTGCTCAACAAAAGAACCTCAGGAGGCATCACCATGCCCGACAAGAAATTATACTATAGAGTCACAGTAATAAAAACAGCTTGTTACTAGCATAAAAACAGACTTGTGGATCAATGGAATAAAGGTGAAGACCCAGACATTAACCCACACACCTATGAACACTTGAATTTTGATAAAGAGGCCAAACATATTCAATGGAAGAAAGATAGTATCTTTTAAAAATGGTGTTGGCATAACTGGATGGTAGTGTGTACATAAATGCAAATAGATTCAAACATATCACCTTGCATAAAACTCAAATACAAGTGCATCAAAGACTTTAAAAAAACCCAGCTATACTGAACGTGATAGAAAAAAAGGGTGAAATACCCTCCAATGCACTAGCACTGGTGATCACTTCCTAAATATGACACCAGTAGCATAGACACTAAGAACAATAATTAATAAGTGGGACCTCCTGAAACTAGGAAGCTATTGTAAGGCCAAGGACACAGTCAATGAGACAAAATGACAGCCTACAGAATGGGAAAAGATTTTTACCAATGCTACACGTGACAGAGGATTGGTCTCTAAAATATGTAAAGAACTCAAAAAACTAGAGCCACAAACCTGTAAAAACCCAATGGCGTTCATAATTAAAAAGTGATATCTCTACAGAAGAATTAAAAATAGCTGAAAGGCACATGAAAAGTGCTCAACATCTTTAGCCATCAGAGAAATGCAAATCAAAACAACTTTGAGATACCACCTTATATCTGTCAAAATGGCTAAGATTAAAAGCATAGATGACAGCCTGTGTGGAGAGGACACGAAGCAAAGGGAACACTCCTCCATTGTTGGTGGGAGTGTAAGCTTGTTCAGCTACTTTGGATTGTAGTATGTCAGTTTCTCAGAAAACTAGGAATCACTCTCCTCAAGGATGCAGCTATACTACACTTAGACATATACCATAAAGACACACATTCACACCCTAAAAGCATTAGTTCAATTATGCTCATAGCAGCATTATTCATAATAGCAAGAACCTGGAAACAACCTAGATGCCCCTCAACTGAGGAACGGATCAACAAGCTGTGCTACATTTACACAATGGAGTACTACTCAGTAGTAAGAAAAAAAATGATATTCTAAAATTGGCAGGCAAATGGATGGATTTGGAGAATATCCTACTGAGCGAAGTCTCGCAAACCCAGAAAAATAAGCAGGGCATGTACTTACTCATTAATGTACCATAAACAAAAAGCAAAGCACATCTAAGCTACAAACCACAAACACTGAACATCTTGGGATCTGAACCACCTTGGACCGGCACCTTAAAGCCCGTTCCCTCCAGAGGAACACTTATTACAGTCTTGATGTTGGGTATGTGGAAAGCAGATTTGCCTGGAGTGGATGCTGAACTAAGCCATATTGGGACCTTCGGTCATCCTGCCCTTGCTGGGGAGGAGATAGGTGACGGGGGAAAGAGAGTGACTGGGAGGGGCGGGAGAGGGAAGGGAGTTTGAACAAGGGTATACATGGATAAAAAAATTGACGATTTCATAATAAAATAAGAGAAAAAGAAAGAAACTAGCTATGATTTTAATTATCCTGAATATCAACTGCCTTGAAGATCAAATAAATAATATTGGAATTTTATATCACTTTTTTTTATTCCAGAGAGTTTGTATTTTCCTTACCAAGGCTATATTTATCCCACCCTCCCAGAGAGTAACTTTACTCATATCACTCTATATAGTTTCCACATTATTACAGAGTCAAATAATTTTTTCCTAATCAAGTCTAATGTACCATTATTTCATTTGAGCTCCTAAGTGAATAACACGCAGACTTTATCATTTGTACTTTAATTCCACTGCATTACATTTTTATAAATTATTTTTTCCATTAACATCTTCCAAATTATCCAGTGTTAATCATTTTTTATAATAATAACTGAGGCTTGTGTCTTTATTTTCAGTGGCTATTAGACTTCTAGAACTGAAAGTGTTATCTTTTAGAAGCATTATTAAGGGGACAGCTGTGAATACCTGTTTATATTCATCCTTCTTTTACCTAAACTATGATTGTCACACAAACATGGAAAATTTTAAGTTAGAAGAAAAACATAAAAAATTAGATGGTATAGTAGAAGTAGGTAAAATATGTATATTTGTTAAAGCATTGAAATTAAACGTTGAAATCAGTTTTAAAAATTGTACATTTAGCTTCCAAGAGGGCTCAGGTGGAAAATGTTGTGAGTAGAACAAGAGACCCTAAGATCCAGTCCCTGCACCCATAGAAAATGTCACTGTTGCCAAAACAGGGAGCTCAGAATTAAGAGAGGGGGAAAAACAGCTTCAAAAGTGATTTAGAAAAATATTACATGCACACATATGTGCATAACAGGAATGCACTCTCATTGTATTTTTGTCTCTTGCCTTCTTTCTTATTTATATTTAATGTTGTGTTCATTCATAAATTTTACAAAAAGTAGTACACTATGAAGAATAGCAAACACATACTTAAATTTCACATTATTTACCCTTAGAGGCAAAAACTATGTGGGCTGTTCTGTTTATTTGTTTGTTTGTTTTCCTTCAATGAATATTATTCAGGAAGGAGAACACTAATAATGCTTCTAGAGGTGACAATAATTCTGTATCTTATGTGGTGATGCTGTAGCAATGTAATTTTTATTCTTATTTTGCATGTGTCTCTGTGAAATAAAAAAAACACAATAAGGCACTCTTCTTGAATAAAAAATTTCAGAAACATTGTAACTTGAAATTTTTTTCTTTTTTTTATTATTTCGTGATTTTATATTATACTCCTCATCAAACTAATTTTTCAGTTCTTTCAGTTTCATACTCACTCTTATGATCTCCTCATTTACCAAAAAAAAAAAAAAACCACCAAAAAAAACAAAAAACACATTCATGCTGTTCAAATATCTACTGGGGCATAATTAAACATTCTGTGGCCATTCTCTTAAACAAAATGAGCCTATTTTCAATCACACCCCTGCCAGAGGCCATCAGTGCAGAAGTGAAGCACTCTGTCATTTAACTATGTTCTAGACTTGAGCTCCTATATACAATGACATTTACTTTCTTCAAGTACACTAATGAGTGAGTACATCCCCTGCTTCTCTTTCTGGGTTTGTGGTACCTCACTCAGGAGGATATTTCCAAATACATCCATTTGCCTGCGAATTTTAGGATATCATTTTTTTCTTACTACTGAGTAGTATTCCTTTGTGTAGATAGGTGTATGGTGGTATCTCAAAGTTGTTTTGATTTGCATTTATCTGATGGCTAAAGGTGTTGAGTAATTTTTCATGTGCCCTTCAGAAATTTGTAATTCTTCTGCTGAGAATTCCCTTTTTAGTTCTGAACTCCATTTTTTAATTGGGTTATTTAGGGCTTTGGGCTCTAGTTTCTTGAGTTCTCTATATATTTTAGACATCAATCCTCTGTCACTTGTAGGGGAGTTTGAACAAGGAGATAGATGGATAAAAAATGAGACATTATACATAATAAAAAAGAAAAAGAAAATATGTTTCCTATTCTGCATGCTGTCATTTTGTCTTGTTAACTGTGACCTTGGCCTTAATGAAGTCTCTCAGTTTCAGGAGGTTCCACTGATTATTGTTCTTAGTGTCTGTGCTAATAGTGTTATATTTAGGAAGTGGTCACCTGTGCCAAATTGTTGGAGGGTATTTCCCACTCTTTTTTTCTATCAAGTTCAGAGTTCCTGGGTTTATGTTGAGATCTTTGAGCCACTTGGATTTGAGTTTTGTACAGGGTGACAGGCTTTTATCTATTTGCATCTTTCTACACACTACCATCCAATTATGCCAACACCATTTGTTGAAGATACTATCTTTTTTCCATTGAATATTTTTGGTCTCTTTTTCAAAATTCAGGAGTTCATAGGTGTGTAGGTTAATGTCAGTTTCCTCAATTTAATTCCATTGATTCACATGTCTGTTTTTATGCCAGTATCAAGCTGTTTTTATTACTGTAGCTCTATATTATAACTTCAAATCTGGGACAGTGATGCCTCCTGAGGTTCTTTTGTTGAGCAAAATTGTTTTGGCAATCCTGGCTTCCCTGTTATTCCAAATGAAATTGAGTATTGTTCTTTCAAGGTCTGTAAAAAAATTGTGTTAGGATTTAGATAGGAATTACATTGAATCTGTAGAATATTTTTGGTAAAATTGCCATTTTTACTGTGTTGATCCTACCTATCCAGGAACATGGGAGATCTTTCCATTTTCTGATATCCTCTTCAATTTCTTTCTTCAATGACTTAAAGTTTTTATCAAAAAGAT
Source organism: Sigmodon hispidus (assembly GCA_004025045.1). Lineage (NCBI taxonomy): Eukaryota > Metazoa > Chordata > Mammalia > Rodentia > Cricetidae > Sigmodon > Sigmodon hispidus. The sequence continues at coordinate 36,179 of PVIH01011952.1, forward strand.
CTGTTATTACTTTGGTTATAGTTACTCTAAGGTATTTAATGCTATTTGCAGCTATTATAAAGGGTGATAATTCCCTTATTTCTTTTTCAGTCCTTTGATCATTAGTGTATAGAAGGCCTACTAATTTCTTTGAGTTAATTTTGCATCCTGCTAGATTGCTGAAGGTGTTTATCAACTGTAGAAGTTTCCTGGTAGAATTCTGTGAGTCAGTTATATATACAATCTCATCATCTGCAAATAGAGATATAATAAGTATAGATTCTACCTGTAAACAATAAAGAAATTAGTGGTCTTTTTAGCTTATTCACTTAATTCATAACATGCATAGATAGGAATTTCTCTTGTTGTTCTTCTTATATAAAGTAAAACACTTGCAAAAATTCCATTGATTCTAACCTATCACAGTTGGAAAAATCAGAACTTGCTCAAATGATTCAAACAAGGCTTAATCAGGGTCCTTTCTGTATACTTGTGATTCCTTTTCATTCTAATGTTGGATTTCTTTTCCTTTTACAAGCCTATGATCTTCCCTTTATAAAATTTGTGTTTTAGCACATTTGAAGAAGATCTTCAGAGACTTTTTCTAGAGGCAATAACCTTGTGAATGATCTCACCATAAAAGGAATTCAACAGCTTTATTAAGAACAGATTAATATACTAGTCACCTGTGATATTCGTTCAAAAGTTTTTGGGTCATGTTTCAGTTTGCTGACAAAAAGTGATCAATACTTATCTAATTAATAGAGTCATAAAACTAAAAACTTCAGTGGGTAGTCTGGTTTTCTGAGATTAGAATTTGCAAATAAGCCATGGTAGATGGAAGGGAAAAAATAATTAAAATGGAGCAAATTTAAAACCAATGCTTAATTCTTGAGGGAATGTTAGTATGTGTGTGTATGTGTTTGTGTGTGTGTGTTTTATCTTGTATTATTCAAATAAAGAAACCACTTATAAAATGTGTTTACATATGTACATATAAATATGTCTCATATTAATAAACTATTAAAAACAATTAAATGCATTTGATTCATGGTTACTGTCTTTCTGACATATAGTCACAACTTTCACATAGTTTCTATACAGGGAACAGAGAAATCTACTACTAGGTTGCATGGTGATTCTACTTTAGCCACTTCAGTCAGTAAGTAGCTTTAAATCACCTATCTTTAATATATCTTTAAATATATGTTAAGAATAGACCTTACTAATGCTCAAATTATACAAAAAATGAATATTCCTTTAATTCAAAAATCCTTATCATCAATTAGCATGTCTACAGAATGATTCTGCTAAAATATGAGAAGTTATCTTTAAACATAAATGTGTTAGAAAAATACTTTTAATCACAATTTTGAAGACTTATGAAATGTTGTGAGAGATACACTTTTAATTAATACTGTGGATACAAACTGTTATTATAGCCAAATTCATGTGCTTACCTTTCTTTAGAAAGTGTTCACCATGAGGGCAGTATAAGGTTTTAGAACACAGAATTAGATTTTTCTAATATCCAAAATGGCTAAAATTCAGAAAAGTAATTTCATATAAAATAATCATCTGAACACAGTATAAATTTCAAACTGTTTACTCTGAAAGCAGAAGAAAATCAGAGACTGTTTAGGAATGAGTGAGGACTTGGAAAATTCTCAGCACCTTTTTAGTAAGCTGTCAAGAGCCATTGTAAAATATCTACTTGATGTGCAGTGTGGCATCCTTTTTCTTTCTCTCAGAATCTGTTGGCCCACAGTCCATAAGAACAAAGTAGCAGAAGCGGTGACAGAAAGCTTTGTACAAGGCCTGTGAACATTCAGAGATAGCTTTCTGGGAGACAGCTTCAGTGAATCATCTCAAGTTAATTTCAGAGTGAGCAGAGCTTTAAAGGACGAATATGAACTGAGATATCACCTAATTTGCATTAAGTAGTACACTCCTGTCATAAGATCCTAGTAAAAGTGTTAGTTAGCATATGTAGAAACACAGTCCTATTGTAAAGCTTCTTGAACAATGTCTAATTACCATATGGACAGCAGGGGAAAAAAACTGCAAGAAACTATATTATGGGTCAAAGTTGATAAAAATCAGGCATCCAGGCCTAGAAAGAGTCTCCAAGTAAGTTCAGATAGAGAACAGGGTATATTTTGCCTGGAAGGGGAGTTGAGGAGAGCCTGGGGGTGTGGAAAAATGGGAGGTGGTGTGGTCCTCTGTGTTGTCCAGCTCTCATAGAGCTACCAGACCATGGTAGACAACAGCTTTTGACTAGCAGGGCCTCCCATAATATATAGAATCACATAACTGTAAGATATCACTAAATCTTGAATATACTGAATTACTCTTTTTATGGCTTTGAAGTAGAGTTGGTGTTTACAAAAATGTTTACTGAGATGTATTGAATGTTCTTTTGTTATTTGAATTTTTGAATATCAATACAATATTAATTCTTTTTACACTTACCCAGTTCTAACTCTTCCCAGTATCTCCTACTTGAAACCTACTCTATACTTTTACTTTTAACTCAGTGAGTTCAATTAGAGCTGTCTTGATGCACATGTGTATAGGACTATCCACTGGAACACAGGCATCCTATAAAATCACAGTTACACATTCTCTTGTCTCTAGCAATGTTGACTTCCAGTAAATAACATCTCAGCTTGGTGGGGACAGAGGTTACTTTCACAACATGCTGTGATGACAATCATATTAATCTTCTGTATATCCTTGTTCTGGCAGCACAGTTTTTATGAGTTCTGTAGCAATTCTTCCCAACCTCTGGCTCTCATAGCCTTTCTATCTTTTCTTTCGTAGTGTTCTCTGATTCTTCAGTGGAAAGATGGACAGTCATTTAGTTATAAGCAACCCACAATAACTTTTTCTATTTACTTTGGTTAGCTAAGTCTCTCAGTTAACCCTTGAGGAATAAAAAAAAAACACACTATATGAAGGTAAGTATTTATTAGACAATTTAATATTATATCCACTTAGAAGTTGTTTTTTTTTTTCCTAAGACACCTCACTTCTGTTGATACAAGTTCTTGGTTGCATTGACAGTGCCATGCTGAATTCTAACTTGTACAGTGGGACTCAAATCAAATCAGAAAGGTGTTGGTTAACTCTATAAAATTTCTGTGGAAATTGAAGTAGTTTTAATAGAGATTTTACTTTGCTATCAATCCCAGATTTGAAGATCTGAGAAAGAAAATAAAAAAAATTTAAAGATGAGCCTTAGAATAGCAGTGTTAGTTGTTTAAGGATTTTATCTCTGGATCTAGTATTCTAAAAACAAAGGAATGTTACAAAGGAAAAAATCAACCTTAATATTAATTTGCAGTATGTGTACATGGTTGTGTATGTTTACTCACACTTTAAATCTTTTATTTTCAATTTAAGATTTTTTTTGCTTTTACATACCCTCTACTCTTACTCCCCTTCTCTACCTCTTTACCATCTTCCCTCTCCTACCACAACCCCATCATCTCCTCAAAGGGGGTACAGCATCCATTGTGTACTCAACATAGGCTAACACATCAAGTTGAGGTAGGATCCATCTCCTTCTTTCTGGATCAAGGCTGACTGAGCAAGGCATCCTAACATAGGGAGTAGGCTTGAAAAAGCCAATTTATGTAACTGGGAAAACTCCTGTTACCATAGCCATGGAGGCCATAACAGATCAATTTACACAACTGTCACTATTATTCAGAGGACCTAGTTTGGTTCCATGCAGGCTTTCCAGCTGTCAGTCTAGAGTCTGTGAGCTCCCATTAGCTCCAGTCAGCAGTCCTTGTGGTTATCTCCATTTTGCTTTTGATCCTCTAGTTACTCCTCCCTCTCTTCAACTGAACTCCACATTCGGCCATGTGCTGGGTTGTGGGTGTCTGCATCCGCATCCATCAATCATTGGGTGTAGGTTCTATGATGATAGTTAGGGTACTAACAAATCTGACTATAGGGCAAAGCTAGTTCAGGCACCCTTTCCAACACTGCTAGGAGTCTTAGCTGGGACCGCCTTGTGAGTTCTTGTGGATTTCTCTAGCACCAAGGTTTCTCCCTATACCCATGATAGTTCACTCTATCGAGATAAGTCTTACATCTTCTTTCCCTCCTCAAACTCAGACATCTCGAACCCTCATGTTCCCACTCCTTATCCTCTCCCCTCTAAGCCTCCTACCAGTTTATTCAAGGAATCTTAACCATTTCTTTTTTCTGTGGCAATCCATTTATATCCCTCTTAGCGTCTTCCTATCTACCTGATTTCTCTGGAGTTGTGGAATCTAGCCTGTCTATCCTTTGCTTAGGATTTACTATTCATTTATGAGTGAATACCTCACTCAGAATCAAATCTTAGAACTAGAGAGTAAGATAGAAAGACTGGGGTGGTTTTGAGGTCAGTCTATGTACATCATGAAATCCGGGCCAGTTTGAACTAGAATAAAACCTTAACTCTAAAAATTGTAATTCAATTTTAAGAAATGAATTATTCCAACTTACTCCCTCATTCTATAATTTTTCTTTTATTTATTAGTGTTAAATTCTTATTTGTAAACATTCATAAAATTGATTTCTCTAAAAATATTTTTTTACTTCCATTCTTAGTAAATAATTTGAGAAATGGTATGATTCTGTTTTTGTAACTTTTCCTCAGTAATAAGTAGTGGGTACAAGTAATTATTTTTTTCTTATATTAAAATCAGGGAAATTTTTAGGTGGTATAATATTAGAAACTTATCAACATATAAATTAAAATATTTTCTACTTGCTGACTTTTAAGAAAACATTCAATGAAATCAGTAGATTTTTACCTGATGTTATTTCAATAAGGGTAAAAAATATATTTATCTATGCACAGATACATATCTATGCATATAGAAAGATAGATAGGTAGATAAATGTGTATGTGCATGTATTTATGTAAATCTCTATTCATTTGATGTAATATTTTTAGCTAGAAGTCAAATAGATTTATTTTTGAGATTATAATATAATAGCAATGTTTCTTCTTTCCCTTTTCTCCTTCAAATCCTTCCATGAACCCCTTCTTTATTTCCTTCTAATTAAAGGCCTCTATGTTTTACTATTTGTTGTTGCATGCTTAAACCAGTCATTAAAAAAAATGAGAAGTGGCTCTCTTCCGCATGGTCTTATATTCTTTCTATTGATGGTGACTAGTTGACACAATATGTTCAGTTTAGATTAAGTATAAATTTTATAGCATTACAAGTTGATGTATATGAAACCTGGATGAAATTATACCTCAGTGCTATGATAACTTTCCTTTTATAACATTCTTTATAATGTGTGAAGGAAAACAGCTTGCCACACTTAGGCGATGTCAATCACCCCTAAGATTGCCTGCCCATGCTGCTTTTCACAGTTGTGCTTAACAGATTTCCTTCTGTAAAGTTTTCTTGCAAGCAGGTTTTCATATAAAAGTGAGGCTAAAAAAAATTTATCTTCACAATTTTTCTATCAGCATATGTTAGAAATGAGTAAAAAGGCATTTTTTCAAGTGATAAACAGCTCTTCTTTTCTATATATTCATGTACTACTCACTCATCATATAATTATGTATACAATGAGCTGTCAATTAAAATGTTATTTATAATTGTATTTTTCTTTATGCTCCTGAAATATAAACATTATTTAGATTGATTTCATAAAATTTTAGTGTTTTTTATTTTTCTTCTTCCATTTATCTTCTCTAAATAAATTTTAAAAATTATTTTTAGTTACAAATTGCATATTTAAAAATGCTTCTAATTTTAATATTGTTTCACACCTACCCCTCTCTATAAAATGAGGCATTTTACTTAGTAAAGTATAAATCATAATACAATACCATGACTCTGAAATTCAAAGTGAAAGTAGCTTACCTATCAGACATTATGTTGATCAAAGAAAGATCATATTGACAATTTCAAAACTCTTGTCTCTGATTTTAATGCTGTTATAATTAGTAATTTTTTATATTCATGCAAAATATGAAAATAAAAATTTAATTATGTTAAATAAGTTTGTTAATCTTTTATACAAAGCCACACAAAGTAGCATAGGTAACTGAGGCATGTATCAGAGGAGATAATCTTCCTCTGGGAATTTCACACAAACTGGTGACTGGCTGCCAAATAAGCAGTCCAAAAGATATACATTCAAGCAGCTTTATATACAGTTAATGTTGTATTTAGGAATATATATATGTACATATGCATGCAGTAATAACTAGTGAAGAAAAGAGACTGTGCCTACAAAGGAGAGTACAGAGAAGGATGTGGAAGGACGTAGAAGGAGAAAGGGGAAGAAAGAAATGCAATTATGCTATATCTCAATAATAATAATAAAATAAAGACTAAGTTCTCCCCTTTATCCATTGTGTTCCACAACACCAAAAGGTTGTGACAGTAGTTTTCAGAATGTAAGAGATGCAAAAACAAAAGGAAAGATGAATCTATCTTAGAAGCACTGGCTGAGTTTTTTGTTGTTATTTTTCAGGATACCTGGATTCAATCTCCTAAACCTAAATGATAACTCACAACTATGTATAATTTCAGTTCCAGGTCAATTTATATCCTTTATCTGTGTTCAGTGCTTGCACATGGCACACAGTCAACATGCAGCCAAAATACTCATATACATAAATTTTAAAATAAGTAGATGGTTAAAAATTTATAAAAAGTGCTGTAAGATGCAGACATTTTGAGACATGAATAAAGCCTAAACTACAAATAAACGACAGTACATATGTGAAGTTTCTGACACTAGCATGCACAATACTAAATGAATCTCAGTTCCTAGTCTGCATGAAATAAATTATAATAGAGGCCTTTTTCCCATAGTTTCTAGCATCTTATGTAACATAGCCACTGTTCATCCATAAGTAATAATCATGATAAAAGACAACTAAGAAGAATATTTAAAGACAAATTAACCATTAAACCAAGGATGAGGTATGACATAGCTGACAGAATTATCATAGGTTGTTATAGGTCTGAGGTCTCTCAGAAACTCACCGTGACGCTGAATAGATATAATACCAAGATAACATGTATTCTGTCTGTGTCTCAATAAGGTGTTCACATATGTTAACATATGAAAGCAATCAACTTTAATTACAAAAGTAGAAATACCAGTTACTTTTATGACCTGAAAGAACAACAATTTTTTTTACAAAATCATTCAATTTCAAAAATAGTCATCAATATCTGGAAAAATAAGAAGGTGTGCTACTTGAATACATCTATTTCAAGCTAGGTTCTTACATGTTAGAGACACTTTCTACTTTTTGGTCTCTTAAACAAAGTAAGCTAAAACCTTGTAGGCAATTTTAAAGATCACAATGAAAACTTTAAGTAACTGTGATTAAAATTTGTGAAAAATCTGTAATAAAATATAAAATAATTATAGGATAATGTAAACAGATAGGTACAGATGATTTGATAGTATACATAGTGATTCCAAACATTTAAGAAGTTTAAAATAGTATTGTTAGAGTTTAAATAGTATCTTTGATTGTCACAAATATATATATAATGAATATAGCAATAAATTTAACTTAATGAAAAAAGATATAATTAACATCAAAATAATAATTTTCCAAATTGTAATTTAGTGTTGCTTATCTATGCATGCTTACAGAAATGTAGTGGTTTAAGTAAAACTGCCCCAAAAGACTGATGAAGACTTATATCACTTAAATGTATTAGGACTTCTACCCTACTTTAGTGTGTCTTTGGCCTGGTGGAAGAAGTGTGTCACTAGAAGGGTGGGCTTTGAGGTTTCAAAAGTTCAAACCATGCTCAGAGTCTTTCTCACTTCATCCGGACATCGAGTCCATTTGTAAAACTCTCAGATACCTCTCTTAACACCACATCTGTCTGTATGCAGTTGTGCTTTCTACTGTAATGAAAATGGAGTGGGTGTGAAAGTGAGAGGACTGATAACTGTGTTTGATGGGGTGCAGGATATAAAATCACCAAATAATATGTAAAAATATTATGCTGAAAAAAATAGACTAAATCTCTAAACTGTGAGTGCTAAGAGAATGTCTTACTTTATAATAGTTGTCATGGTCATGGTGTCTCTTCACAACAATAGAAACCCTAATTAAGACAAGTGATGACCACTTAAGATTGGATAACCTTTTAGGTATACTTTTTCACCAGTCATTGATTGTTATACCTTTTTATCTAAATCTAGAAACTTGGAACTCTGACACCTACGTAGGCATGTAAACTAGTATTATGAGTTATCAATATGCCAGTCTTATTTGGGCACTGTTTTGCAAAAAATAATGTATTGATGTAGTATAGCTGGAAGTTTACCTGTGTCCTGCAGCTGTTTGGTCCCAAATAAACATACAGAGTCTTATATTAATTACAAATTGTTGGGTCTATGACCCAGGCTTCTTGATAGTTAATTCTTACATCTTAAATCAATTCATTTTTATTAATCTATAATTAATATATTTTTCCTCAGAAGTCATAAAATGATGACTATATTAAGAAAATTGTTTCCTAAAAAACAATCATCCACCCTAATTGAATATCAATTAGATCCCAAATATTGTGTCTTCTCTTTTTCCAAACATCAATAACTTTCCTTAAGAATGGCTCAAAATTTCTAAATAATGAGTAAGTAAAACATAATATCTGATTATTTGAGAATAATACTCTCTATGTTCATACAAATTACACATTTACTATACTTGTATTCTGTGCTATTGTAATATTAAATCCCCAAACTGAGTTTGTATGTTATATTCTCCTTCTGTTTTGACTTATTCATTTATTTTCCGCCATATTTATCACTATAAGTTATTCAATAAAGACTAAGAAGTAACATATTAATTTCTTTCACCATATTTTTCCTATCAAATTTTATTATAAAATCTTTTTCAGTCATATTAAGAGCCACAATAAACAATAACCAATTTTGAGCAAAAGGATCTTTGATCTTGTACAAATTCAGTACTCAGGCACATTTGGTGAAATGCTACTACTGTTCATTATGTCAATAGTTTGTCTAATACAATGTTATTAATTTTCAAAAGCCAAATGAATCTATAGTGGCTTAAATAACCTTTTCCTCAGGAATCTCTTAACAGTACATGTAAAATAAAATATATAGCACACAACAGAGATGCTAATGTGAACAGAGGAATGTTCATAAGCTTTTAGTCCTACACAAAGAACTTCAAGCAACTAAAGAGTACTGAGAGCAGAAGAAACAGTCATTATTTCTGAAAATATGAATGCAAGTAACATTATACAGACTCAGTAGGTCTTCCATATATTAAACACACATATTTAATATTATGGAATAAGTGATAATAAGTGTGAAGTTTTTCAAGAGTGTATATGGAAGTATTTGGCAGGAGAAAATTGCAAGTGAACAACAATGTAACTATACTCTTAAATATTAAAAGAACTAAATTTTAAAAATCAAGTACAAAACCTTACAGCCTTGCTGGACATTATGTTTCAAGTCTTTCCTTCATTTTCTTCAAGAAGTTTAACATTAACTTTCAATGTGAGTTATCTGTAACTCCCAACTTAAATTGTCACCATGGAAGGAGATAATAAAAGAAGTGTCAAAGCAATTGAAAGACAGAGGAAAGAATGCAGGCAGATCAGCAAGAATCTCTGTTGTTAGGCAGCAAACACTTATCTTTTAAACACAGAGTAAACAATTCCACACATAACTGGATATGAAAGCGAGAGGAATGAGGGACTCATGATCTAAGAGTAGATAAGAGACTGCCCTCACCTGAGGATATAACTGTGGGTTGTTCCCTAGCTCATAGTGAAGATAGGGCAAATTTCAGAGCCCTAGAATTTCAGTCTTGTGCAAATCGCAAATTCCTCTCAGTGTGACTTATCTAGCTGTCACAAGAGGTGAATGGATGTCCTAATCTATGTCATTTTTCAATTGCTAAGGGTTAGAGAATAAACAGTTTGGGTATATTTTGCAGACCAATATGTTAAAATGACTGTTTTAAAATCAGATCCAGTATGTTCTACCTACAAATTAGTCTGTCTGTTGCTTTGGTGGCACTTATTTCCCTCTAGTCTGATTCAGAAATCCAGCAGTCTGCATGACCGCTCTTTTGTCACAGTCACCAAATCTCCATAAACATCTATTACTCTGTTAAACATATTTTAATTTTAAATGATTATGTACATGAATAGCTGCTGGTATTCTCCTTCTCAACCACTATTTTGACCTCCTGAGCTACTTTAAAAAATAATTTAACTACCCTTCATTTCATTATCTTCACAATAGACAGATTAAGAATTAAAGCAAACAAATTCATTCATTGAAAATCTTCCTTTTTTGATGTTTTCTTTAGCTTTTGTTCAATACATCCACATGATGAAGATCTTACATAAAATCATGACTCATTCATTTTTGTGTCATTGTAATTTGCTGTTTGAATTCTTTTTACATGTGTACTAAAACATCTCAGCAAGGTTTCCAAGGCCCTGCTGATTTCTCTTACCATTACTAATTACCCTTTATAACAGGTAAATTATCTTTGCTGAACTTGTGTCTCATGCAGTCTTATGTCTACCTGATGTTTCTTGTAAATATATTAAATTTGCATGCAATGCTTTGTATGTGAGAATCTAAATATTTCAAATGCTCCCATGTATCGTATAGCTATTACAATGTGTTATGATTTTGTTAAAACATTACTCTTTCTCATCATATCACTTAGTGCCCATTTTAAATAGTTCACATTATATAATATAGTATGAAATATGTATTTAATGAAGTAAAATTGAACAAAAATAACTTTATTAAATATACAAGAAAGCATAATTGTTTTCATAAATCAAAAGATATTATCAAATTAAACCTTAACATGTAGAATTACTACTAGAAACAAATTTAAACCATTTAGAAATTTATCAACATTATCAATTTTCATATATTTATTCAAGATTCAGTTTACTATATGGCTGTTGAATGAGGCTGGAAGCCTGGAGAACAGCTACAGAGGAACAAAAACAAATCTATGTCACTTTGCACAAAGTTCAACTTCAAATGAATCAGTTACTTTATCATAAAACATATACCATCAATCTGTTAGAAGAAATATTAGGACTTTTTTTACTGCATTAGCAAAAGAAAAGATCATCTGAATAAACAAATAGCACATTAAAACCGACAATTAAGAAATGGAACTTCTTTTTTTTTTTTTTATTTTGTACTTATCAAAAAAAAAAAAAGTAAAAAGAATTAAAAAAAAATGCCGAAGAGTTAACAATAACTATACAGAGGATACTAATCATAAGCATGGCTTATCAAGTGTGGAAATGCAAATAAGATTACTACACATATATTTTCTTTGTGTTCAGCTTTCCCTCTGAATTTTTTTTTCCATCCCTGTATAGGAACTTCTTAAAGCTATAATGCTCTTGTAAAACAAAGACCACAATAATTTGAGAAAAACCAGCAGGCTAGAGTTAGAAAATACTTTATCAATTATACATCTTATAGAAAGTTAGTATCTATAATCTATAAGGAGCTAAAAAGAAACTTAACATTAAGAGAGCTAATAACCCTTTTAAAAAAAAAATAAAAGGGGTGGTGTATAAAACTAAACTGTGTTCTCACTAAAACAAAAATAATTAAAAAAATGTTTAAAATTTTTTACCATCTTTAGTCAATAGGTAAGGGCAAATTAAAACTATGTTGAGATTTTCTCTTATCTCAGTCAGAATGAACACGATCAATTTAAAAATTCAAAGGGCCTGCTAGTGAAGAGGCAGGGAATGAGGAACACTAGTCATTGCTGGTTGGAGTAAAATATGACAAATCCACTATGGAATCTACAAAGAGGTCCAAAGTGGATATACCTTATCTACAATGTAGATTTCAAAAGGCTGAAATTCAATCACATGGCCCGGGTATATAATTTTTTAGTATATTAATAAATGACTTTATCTTTTTACATAAATACTTGTTTGTCTTTGTTTACTACTACTTAATTATCCGAATTTGGAATCAGACTAGATGTCCAATGACTAATGAATTGATAATGTAAGTGGGGTACATTTTCACAATTGAACAGTTTTCATCTAAAATGTAAATACCAAGCCAACTACAAAACCTTTATCTACAATGTTGTACTGACTCAATGATATACTAAGGCCTAAAGTTTGTGGGAGTAGCCAACAAATAAGTGATTTAACTTAAGGACAACCCCATGAGATGGAACACATACGCAACACTGCTTGAGTCACCAAGAACCTGATATTAGATTACTTAGAGATGGAGGGTAAAATTGAATATTAATGGTATGAAAATACATAAAAATAAAGTGACTCCTAATAATATTCTGAGATACTCATAGATCAATGCTTGGGTCAGCCTTCATCACAGAAACTTCCCCTTTTAACAAGTAGACACATATACAGAGACCCATAGCAAGAGAATATGGTGACAATTTGGTACACAGAGTCCTAAATAGAATATCTTCAACAAATTCCTTTATTCATAGGGCAGAGAACACCATAGCTGAGGAGGAAAAAAAGAGTATAAGAGGTTGGAAGGATGGGAAAATTGAGAAAGCATGGTTCTCCAAATCAACATGATCATATTTCTTAGAAATTCAAAGAGCCTGAATCAGCAAGCAAAGGTATGCAGGAGGCTGCACCAAGTTCTCAGCAAATGTATTATGGCTTTCAGATTAGAGTGCTTTTTTTAAAAAACTCCTGAGTATGTGAACAAATGGATCCCTGATTCTTGTGCTTTCTCATGGCCTCTTTTCCTTCTGTTGGTCTGTCTTGTCTAATTTTGGTGTGAGAGTTATTGTTTGATCTTATGATATTGCATTTTTTTTTAAAAGTTGTGTGTGTGTATGTGTTTGTGTGTGTGTGTGTGATTGCATTCACACACTTATTTGGTTATAATTTTTGTGGGTATGCTTTTTTTAAGATATCAGATTTTATTCTTTTTTATTCAGCAAGATAATTTTATTTTATATTCTATTTTTATTTTGAATAAATAGAATATGTTGAGGGGAACAAGAATAGGAGGATTTGAGAGGGCAAGAATTTGATCAAAATTTAAATTTATAATTTATTTTAAACATTAAAAATATAGTAAAAGGGAGAGAAATAAAATTATAAAATTTTGAGGTAAATTAATAAATCTAGAGTACTCATCTTCAGACCATAAACGATAAATATTATGCATGTTCCTTGATTTGTGGATCTTAACCTTTAAGCTTCAATTATGTGTGTTTCCACTAAAATAATCACAGAGTTTAGATAGTTACTAAGGGGCAATGGCAAGAAGGGAATATTACAAAGCGGGGAAAATAGAAAATTGTGGTTTCGAAAGATAAAGCAGAACCTAGAATAAATAGATTAAAGAGGGATGGGAATAGAAGGTGCAACAGGAAAAATAAAGAGTTACCATTAACAATACAGGCTTTTTAAAAAGCTATCTGGGAGACTACTGCTGCAGAAGCTTCCTTAAACATATAGAGATATGAAAGTAATTAAAATGAAGTCATGGTACAGTGAAGATGACAAAGCTTCAACTATAAGTCTTATACTACCAAGTAAAAATTCCAGTGGTAGGAGCTGATTATGACTCATTGAATAGTTGATGGAGGGCTGCTACATATACCCTCTCAAACCAATTTATTGTTCACTCTGCACAGTCTGATGGCTAGGACCTATTGCTGAAGAGAAAACATACTTATGTCTTCAAAAATGGAAAAATTGAACCTATGACAATGAGAATATTGACCCATACCGATTGGCATTTATTGTACTTAAAGTTACTATGCACCATATTTTAGGAAAAAGTAATAATTTATATGACTCAGCTACAAAGCCTGCAAGCTACAAGAGCAAAATGCCTGTACACTATACAAATGTAATATTGGCATAAATATTATGGAAGCAACAAAACGTTTTTCTATTTGACTTAAACATTTCCTTGAGATGGTTGCTGAAGTAGCCAAGAACCTAAGAGTAGATAGGTCACTGACAATGAAGTAAAAATCTATTATTATATTTCTGCTAAAAAAATAAGAAAAACACCAGATGCCTAATGACATATTGTTATGCTTTTAGATCACTCAACCTTTATTAGAGAAACTTCTTTCATTAAATGATAATGAACACAAAGACCCACATGTAGACAATGCACAGAAAATGTGAAAATTTGAGTATTTATTCTAAATGGGGATAACTTTATCAAACTCATCCCTAACAGCTAAAAAAGATATGCTGAAGAGGAAGTGAAATAATCTTAAGAAGCATAGGTGATGTATGAGTCCAAAGAAACTGTCTTCCAGACACAAAAGGATTGATAGACACATTAACTCTTAGTGACTGTGACAACATGCCCAAGACTTGTACAGGCTCAAAAAGAGAAAATGACAATATTGTGAAGTGAAAGTGGTCACAAAGTCCTAGTTTTAACCATGAAACTATTTTCAATTGAAACATGATGGGAAAAGTTATATCAAACAAAGTCCAGGTCAGGTCAGGCCCCTAGACAGGAATAGTCAGCTAGTTAACACAGAGCTAGCACCATGCTCTTTGGCTTTTCATTCATTTGGATCTTGATTTGTGTGTGTGTGTGTGTGTGTTTGTTTCATGATATTTTGGTTTATTTTTTCTTGTTTTGATGTTTTTGTCTTATTGGTGTTTTCTTTGCTTTGAATTATTTATAAGGGAAAAGCTATGATCTTGGGTTCATAAAGAGATGGAGGTATTTGGAAAGGGGTTGCTGGAAAGGAAAGAAAATGACCAATATATATTGTATAAAACTATAAAAAATATATAAACCTATGAAAAGAGCAGAAGTCTGTTAATTATGAGCAATTACTCAACAGAAAATAAAGAAATCCAAATAATTGGCTGATATTCAACCTTAGATATTATTGTAGTGCCTTATACAATAAAAAGTATTTGGAAATTTAGAGAAATTCTATTTAAGACTCACAATAATTTATGCTCGTGTTTATGAAATACTGTGCATATCTAAAAAATTGTGTAGAATTTATTTTGCTGAACAGAAACGTAGTTTAAAACAAGACAAATGATCCTCTGCATTGCATCCTTTTTGTTCAGTTTTTTCTCATTGTTTGCCTAGCTCAAAAACTGCCAGTCTTGAACAATGTACTTTTGATCAAATGGCAGATAAGGGCCTTTATTGAAATCATTTATATACTGGGAAAACTAAATAATGTTCATAGTGTTTAAAGATACACAATAAAATTTACATATAAATAAGCACATGTGGAAATGTTATTATGCCTAAGCTTTTCTTCAAGGTGAATATGACATACCTACTATTTTATGTAATGATATTTTTAGATAATCTTCAATTATACATATTTCTAAATTATAGCTCTCAAAACTGTAAATGAGATGAAATATTTTGATTGAAATTTATTCATAGAAAATAAATCAAATTATGAATGAAAGCTAACTTTATAGGAAGATTTATAATTATGTTCAAATGTTACTACAAACATACTTTATATAAAGTAATTTTGAATTAAGACTATAAAAAGATATGGGTAAGTATAAAAGAAAGAATAAAAGTTAATACAGGCAAGCAATCATTTCATTATACTTTTTTTGGCTGATATTGGGTATATGAAAATGTCCAATAAATACACAGTCTTGTCCAATTAAAAGTAACATGAACTTTAGTGAAAATATTTTACATTAATTTGGTGGTTTATGATCTTTTTTAACATTCAAAATCAATTTGTCATAAGTGAAATATTAAAATGTTTCATAGAATGTCTATACATTAAGGAATATTTTTCCAGCTTATATCAAATTTGAAGTTTAAGATTTTATAAGATATTTTGGCATTCTGTGAGTTTTCCAGACCTGTAGTTATGCAAGATTTAAGTGCACTCAAGTAGTTATATACTAAATCATACATTTCTGTGTTGTCATATTTTAAAGGTCAATAGCAAAATCAAGCAAAACTTAAACAGAATGTTCAACCAGTAATTTTTTTAAAGATTTATTTATTATGTATACAGTATACAGAAGAGGGCACAGATGTCGTTATAGATGGTTGTGAGCCACCATGTGGTTGCTGGTAATTGAACTCAGGACCTCTGGAAGAGGAGTCAGCGCTCTTAACCTCTGAGCCATATCTCCAGCCCCGTTCAACCAGTAATTTATCAATAACTATATATGCTTTTCACCTAGCGTCTGCAAAAATCTTACCTACTTTGAAACTTAGACTATATATACAATAAATACAGCTTTTTTGTGATAGCCTATAAATCATTTTGACAATATGTTGGCAGTTGTATTTTAACAGTTTTGAAATTGGTAAACATCTTCAAATATATGCTATTTGTTTTAAAAAAATAGAAAATGTTATTCAAATGAGTCTCATTTTTGTCTCTGATTTACTTTTATATCATGGTTGAGTTGACAAAATAAATTTCTAATAACTAGGAATAAATATGTACAGCAGTGAAAAGAATTTCTAAATTAATTAGCCAAAGTAAGGTATATAGATATAGTTTGGTGATTTTACATCATGAACCCCATCAGCCTCAGTTATCAGTCCTCTCAGATTCATAATCACTCCTATTATCTCTTCATTTACAAAAACACCTATTCATGTTGTTGATTGTATATTCATTAAATATTTGCAGCGGCTTGATAGATAAATCAGTGCTTCAAAACACTTTCTTCTTTTGAGCAGGACCTGGATACATGTGTCAGAAGGCTTGTGCAGTTGCTCACAAATAGCACTAATTGCAGGGCCTCTAACACCCTTTTCTCTATCTCAAAGATACCAACATACATGTGATCTTTAATGCACACATGTGATAAAAAGTAAAATTTTTATTTTAAAATATTAAAAATTAAAATGCCTTTGTAAATTTATTGCTGAAGAATATCCACTAGGAGCTTTCTACCTAAGAATTTCAGAACAACACTTGGAGGATTACTTGGCACATTCTGGTTTCTTTGAAAAGTAATTTAAACTTTATGATATATATATATATGTATATATGTATATATATATGTGGTGCATATATATACCACAAACACATGGAATGAGTGAGAGAATATTAACCACACATTTGACTCAATGAATACAGTTAGAATTATCATTGCAAGTAGAACATGTGTATTGGGTTTATAATGGTTAGGGAGAACATAGCAGCAGATAACTGGCAAGCTGGAGCGAAAAAACTGAAAGCTTACATTCTAACCATTAGCCCAAAGCAGAGAGAGGCATCAGGCATGGTCTAGTCTTGTTTGTACAAAGTCTGCTCCTAGGAACAAATATTCTTTAGCCTGGATGGACCTTCTAAATCTTCCTAATCTATCAACTGGAACCAACTATTCAAACCTCTACTGTGTGGAAGGCATTTCTTCTTCAAAGAACTACAACAACTAAGAATGGAAGTTCATAATGGATACTGGGTTTCTATTTAGAATTTAATCTAAGGAGCAGAATTTGGAACTAAAGATAGGGAAAATGGGAATTAACTTCTCTTCATCTTGTCTCATAACAAATCACATCACTGGACCTCATGGAATTATTACATAAAACTGTTTCAGCTACCAAGCCAGGCTCAACATTTATCTTAGCTTTTGATGAAATTATCTATATTAACATTTACTGAAGGTGCTTTAAGTATAACATATATAATTTGGGTGAAGTATCAGAACTTTGGTTCTATGTAGAAGAATATATGAGACTTACAAAATTTTATAGCATCCAAATAACATAATAGTATCAATATTATTGTTTTTAACAGTGATAGCTATTATTAGGCCAACAATAATAATAATAGAGTTTCTTTGTACATATTTCTAATAATAAATGTGGAAAAATGTTTGAAGTATTTTCGTGAAAATACAAAATGAGGTGCACTGAAAATCACTGACACTTCTTAACTTATCAAAGAATTCAATTTGTACAGTAACCCACTACCCTGAAATCTAAAGAGACAGGTATATCTGCATTCACAACAGAGATACTTTCCACAGATCAGAAGCTGTGGAATCATAAACTGGAAAGATATTATCTGCAGTTAATTCTTAAGTTTGAGTTTGAATGTGCAGTAAATTAAAAACTTAAAAGTCATGAGTGGGAGATTAGAATGCTTCCCAGAACTATATGATGCTACTTTCAGGAATTGTATTAGATTCATATTCGTACAGATATATGCAATTCTTCCCTCTCTCTAATAACAGAAAAAGATGGGATAGATGAGATATTGAAGATGAGGTAGTTATAGTGCAAAATTTTTGAAATGTATGGAAACAAGAGTTTACAGCAAAACTCAAAAGAGAAAAACTTCAAAAGAAATTCTCCACTAATGGAAAGTGACTTCTCAGTCTATGCAATTATTTCTTTTACCTCTGCAAAGAATAGAGGAACAAAATCATCAGGAAGAATTCTTGTAACCCAAGAATATATGTCCACCAAATCTTTGTGATTATTGTTAGAAGAAATAAAAGCATGATTTAATTGATTTGCTCATGATATCCCACTTTTTTCACCTCCATGTGGTACTACAAGGCTGCTATAATAATAATAATGAAGACATCTGACACACAAAGAATTAAGTCTTTTTTGAAATAGAAGTATATTGGAAAACTAAACTTAAAGAAGATAGAGAAAGCTGAACAAAAGTATTAGAAAAATTTCAGACACACATGGCATTTCTAACAACTCTAAGCTTTCTTCACCTCAGCCCAAATAAAATAAAACCACAAGCTAATATTTTTTAACAAAAATTTAAAGCATTGAGGTTTGATAAAGCGATTATGACTAATATAAAATAATTGAAAATCATTTTTATAATTATTAGATTGAATATTTAACAAACTAGAGTGTGTATAGCAGGATATCTAATAGACAGTAATATAAAATATGCAAGATGGATAATATGTACCAACATGTACACGGTAAATAAAGTTAAAAAAATCATAGATTTAAAAAGATCCCCAGTAAAAATAAACACTGTCTGTTGTAGAATGTTTCTCTCGGTCCGTTTGGGTTTGGGAGGTTTGTGACTTGGCGTGTGGAGGTGGTTGGAACTTGGTCAGCATGCTGCGGCTTTTGTCTCTTAAAGAAATGAATCACACGCTTATATTTTTTATATTGTTTGGCCCATATCTTAAGCACATTACTAGCTAGCTCTTTTATCTTAATTTAACTCATTTTTATTTATCTTTTTACTACGTGGCTCAGCCTGTGACTGAGCCAGTATCTCTACATGTCTGTCTTCTTGGGGGGTCAGATGGAGACTGACTAATTTTACTTTTTTTATTTGTTTGTCTTTTGATTTTCTATCCACTTTTATAGTGCTGTACATAGGCCAAATCAGTTATTTTATTTATAGCATATAGATCATTTTGCCACATTTCTTCTTTTTTGTCTCATTAAAAAGGATGGTTTTCATTTTTTTTAATTTTTTTTATTTTTAGGGTACTTTTGGTATAGTTTCTTTTTTTTTTTTTTAAGATTACTACACATGTATTTACTTTGTGTTCAGCTTTCCCTCTGAATTTTTTCCTTTTCATCCCTGTATATCCTTATTCAAGGTCCCTTCCCCCTCCCGCCACATAGGTCATTTTTTCTTCTCCACAACTCCCCATCCCTTCCCTGGGCAGGGAGCAGACAGTCCTATGGTCCCACTGACCCAATAATGCTTAGATCAGTCTCCACTCCTGGCCAATCCAGTTTTGTCCCCCCTCCCTCAAGAGTGAGTCAGGTGTTCCTATAGTTGGAGTGGGATCCTAAGGGTCAGTCCAGGGTGTTTCTGATCCCAAGCTGTTAGGTTTTCATTTTTATATAGTAAAATTATAACAGAAAAACTCTCAAGTAGAAATTATAGTTATAAAATTTAGTCTATTTGTATTTATAAAATTAAGGAGAATATTTTATTATCTATTTTATCATTGTGAGTCTAAAGTTTTATATTTAATATACCTTCTAAACTAAAAAGAACTGTATCTATAATTATTAAACCTTCAACTACATCAAAGACCAGAGAAGGATATAATATTATCTAAATAAACAGGAAGTGCAAGCAACTTTTAAAGTCTAAAAAATGTTAGAGATGACCCATTTCTGCCTGGACAGTCATCTAAAGTTTTTTTGTAACATTGGGGCATCTATTTTTAGCCTTTATGTCCCAATGTCTCTGCCAAACCTTTTAGTGATGCAGGAAATCTGACACAGTCTATCAGTCGCTTTTTTGTGTGTCTTGAATAATGCCTGACGATGTTTTTTGCAAAGCAGGAGCAGAAGGACTATCTTAGCTTGTTCTGCCAAAGTTTAGAGGTCACTTTCCTATGGAACCTGCATGTCCAGTTATACAGCATACTGTCAAGCAGTCAATACCAGAACAGTTTTTTGTTTAGTGGCTAACTGTTGCCACAAAGTAAATTTTACATGAAGTTTTTTAATGCCCATCATTTTTTTTGAAATACATTGGTGCTGTCAGGTACAGACCTGTCTCACTGTCCAGAAAAGTCTAAGTTTTTAAAATATTTTAAATGCCATATTTTGCATGTCTTTGAAGTTTTTAAAGACTATCTATCTAATTGAAATATATCTTTGTATACTTACAAAAACCTAACTAACATGACTATAAGTTTGGTTATCATAGATGACTATTAATCTGTATTTCTCAATTACACATTATAATTTTAAATGAGTTATATCAGCATCATATCTTAATCAATAGTAGAAGAAACTATACAGCATAACAAAATTGACCTTAAGTTTATATCAATAAGTCAAAATCTATTTATCTAAATTGATCTTAAGTTTATATCAATAAATCAAAATCTATTTGTCTTTTTTAATCATTCTTATATCATATATTCTTCCCCCCCTTTTTTAAGATTGACTATGACTATTAACTATTTATAATGAAAACAAACATTAATAAGTAATATTTTTGGGAAATTGGATGAAGTTTTTTTATTGTTTTATGTTGTTAAAGGACATTGATTTTATGGGGTTTTGAAGCTGGATCATTTTAATTGGCTTTTTGGAAGCTGAGAATTTTTATTCAGGTGGCCTTGGCAAATGGAACCACATTTGCCTATAACCAATTTATAGGTTTTGATCTTTTGTGGAGACAAAAGCAGAAACTCTTTTTTTAAGTGACATATTTTTATAAATAGATTTTAAAGTCAAGATATCTTTAAAATATAAGTATTGGTTTAACTTAGCAGCCTTAATAATTAATTGTTTTTTGTAATTAGCTCATTAAATGTTAAAAAATTAAAACAAAACACAATAACTATAATTTAGACTCTTTGTTTATTTGTCTTCTTTTGTGTTGTTTTATTTTTATTCTTTATTTTTTAAAGGGTTTTTTATCTTTTTTTTCTCTCTCTCTGAAGCTTATGTATATTTTATATACATTGTACTCTGTTTAGAGGTTTTGTGAGTTTAAATTTGGCTTATTGAGAATTTTTAATCATTTTTTAACTCAAATAGTTTTTAAGAGGTCGTATTATTTCAATTGTTGACTCTGTCTCTTTTGGTGGCTTTTTAATATGGCAGAGGAGCCTACTGTCAGAAATTGGAGTGGACTCAGAAAATGTTATCAGAAAAACTTCTTTTAACTTTTTTTTTGTTTGTTTGTTTAATATAAGCAGAAACTTTAAATCAATTATACTTACGTCAATCTTGTCATGAAATGTATGAGTTTAAGTTGTGTGTCGCGGATGCGACATTTTTAAATTTTTGTCTGAACACTATATTGTCTCTGTATCATAAATCAATTTAGATATGTCATTTAGAAAACTGCCTTTGGCTTTGTTTTAGTGATCTAGAATGTTTTTTAAGTTTTTTAAACATTTTTAGGCTTTATGTGGGTTTGGCCCCACGTTGGGTGCCGTCTGTTGTAGAAGGTTTCTCTAGGCCAGTTTGGGTCTGGGAGGTTTGTGACTTGGCACGTGGTGGTGTTTGAAACTTAGTCTGCGCACCGCAGCTTTTGTCTCTTAAAGAAATGAATCACAGGCTTATATTTTTATATTGTTTGGCTCATATATTAAGCACATTATTAGCTAACTCTTTAACTTAATTTAACTCATTTTTACTTATCTTTTTACTACGTGGCTCAGCCCGTGGCTGAGCCAGTATCTCTACATGTCTTTCTTCTTCAGGGATCAGATAGAGACTGATGAATTTTACTTTTTTTATTTGTTTGTCTTTTGATTTTCTATCCACTTTTATAGTGCTGTACATAGGCCTAATCAGTTATTTTATTTATAGCATATAAAACATTCTACCATAAGTGTCTATGGCAGACTTCTAAATAGACTTAAAAGAGAAAAGAAAATGAATCAACAAGTTTGAGGGCAATCAGCTAAAAGTTTTCAAAGTGAGAATATCAAAAGTTAATTTTTAGAGGGCTATAGACTTTTTAGGAATTATGGAAGTCTGAGACACTTTTGTAATCTAAAGGTTAAATCAGAAAAAAAAGTAATAGAAATAAACAAAATAAGATAAAGAGGATTGAATTATAATAAAATTCAAAAAGATTTTAAACAGATAAAAGTTTTACTGTGAATGATGTTTTTAGACAGTTCCCCATTTAGTTAATATTTTCTATAGTTGGGGCTTATTAAGATTAATGACACTGAATGATGTTCTCAAAGTTAGTTTTTATTCCTATTAACTTATTTAATAACTCCTATGATTAAAAGCAAACATTACCTAATGTAACACACAAATGTAAAAGTTATAAAAAGAGAATATGTTGGCTTTATTAATTTTTTAGAGAAAGTAATGTAATTGCTTAGAGATATTACTAATACTGTTTATTTGGACAATTTAGAGTTATGGTTTTAAATTCTGCAAAGAAATTTATTATAAGAACAATACTATTTTAACACATTGTACTTCATGCTATTTTCAGCTATCTACTAATGCGTAATTATTTTGCTAGACTTGTTTTGCTAGTTTAATATATTTTCTACATTAAATGTCATTAATGATTTTAATATTTTTCTTTGATCATAACAAGACTGAACAATCTGTACAGCAGATATATTTTTAGGTTTAAGAAAATTTTACTGGATTCCTGCTCATCCTTCTTTATCTGATATTCAATATCTCTAATATAGCAGAGAATAGATGTGCTAAGACAATGAACAAATCTAAGCTCAATTCCTGGTGATATTTTTGATTATGGTATTGCACATCCTTATTCCAAAAGTCTTGGAGGAAATGTTTTACATCATTCGATTTTCAATTAGTAAGTTCGATAATCAGCCCTCTCTACAACTGCTATAGTCTCTAAGATATTGCACTATTATTAGACTAGATTCTTTCAATAATGATATTATTGCTATTTATAGAATTGAGTTTAATTTAGATACAGAAAGGGAAGTATTGTTTCTCATTGCTGTTACAGAAAGAATAATTTCTACTCATACAAAATTTATATTTCTGCTACTGTACCTTCAGATGTCAACTATACTCTTATTATCTATACCATTGTTTAGTATAGCAAAAGACAACTTTTTATTAACCATTATCAATGATAATTCTTGGTTGTGCTTTTAATCATGTTGCTTTTTGCTAGTGGAGGTCTATTTCTATTCTTTTGTCTAATATACAAGAATCATGTTGGCTTGAATTTAATACCTTACTGCCATATCCAATCTACAAAAGACATTTCCACTGATTTTTAATCATGCCAGTTAGTTGCCTACTAAAACTTTCGTGTGTTTGCTGGTTGAGTGTATTATGATTACCTCAATTTCAGTCTCATATAAATAGTCCATTTTCACACATATAAGGTTAGTATTGAAATTTCTTCTTTACTAATCTGGCACAATGTTATATGCAAGTTAACTTAATTTTCTACAAATATTATTTTACTAAGCTTCAAGAATCTAGACAGGCATTGATTAAGGCTTGTTTCACAGGCCTTTTAACTTGGTGAAGTAAAGGGATATGATTAAAAATATCTAAATAAAAATGGTAAGTAATCAAAACTTTCACACAATGATGGTGGGATATCCTTTTTTATTTTTTTATTATTATGAATGAAATGTCCCATTTTCTATCCTTGTATATCCTTATTCAAGGTCCTTTCCTCCTCCCACCACATCAGGTCATGGGATATCTTTTAAGAAGTGAAATTTGTAAAAGCCTAGACATTGCTTGGACATTTAAAAATGAAGTGATTATATTTCTAAACAATCTAATTCCAAATTGACTCATTTAAATTAATCAAATGAACAAAATTTATGAATGTATTATACCAGAAGCATTTTCTTGAGATTCAAAAGACAGTAGTCTAAATATCCATCACTGAACATAGACTTTTAAAACTGCATAAGTCATAATGTATTCAGCAATAAAATAAAATGAAGTACTTATGGATGCCTCATGCTCCCAGTTGAGCCTTTATAATATTAGTTTAAAAAATAAACCAGTCACAGTTTCATAGCACCCATATCTAGACATTTATTTGGGAAGCGAATGGTCACAAGGTAAGTCAGTACATTCTTCAGGAATCAGGACAATATATGGGGACCAGCTGGGATGAAAAAAGATACTGCATTTTTAATAATTTTAAGATCCTGAAAGCATTCTAGAATTTACTTTTCTGATGATTATACATCTGTGCATCTGTGTACATAATAGCAACTATAAGATTAACAACTTACTCACATTTAATATCTTTCACCTAGAATGTTTTTATGCATTATATAAATATAGATTAGTGTTTGGATTATTTCTTTGACTTGTTACTGCAATGTGGTGTAAGAGTCTTTTGATCTTAGGTACAAAGGAACAGACATGGTCTACATGTTTCATCTTACTGAGAAAAGAGCAATTCAATCATTGATTTGGTAGACATTGATAAAACACCATAATCTTACTTTTAAATTAACAGCAAATGAATAGCAGTTTATAAATTTAAATAACCATATTTCGGCATTTATTACATACATACTTCCAATATGTTGAAGTGGAAAATCTGTGGTAAATGTGAATGTTTTTAATAGGTAGAAAGCAAGAGAAAAGTTATTCTGTACTCTAAGAAAAACTTCTGAATATAAAGGGAGAATAAGAAAATTTTAAAGATTGAGTCTTAAAAGTTCCTTTTGCTTTAATAATCAGTGTTTAAAATTAGTCCCAAACTGTTAGACAATTAACACAGGCATTTTAAGCAAATTATAATATATAATTATGTTTTAAAATAAGCAAATTTATTTAAGAAGCAGTGATTGTTTTTTTAAAATTTTTTTTCAAGTACTTTGCTATTATCTGCTTGTAATTTGACAAGAATAGTGCATGTCAGTTTCATTGGAGAGTCAATGAGGTTAATAGAGCATGCCCAGATTTTGTAGCAGAAGTGTTCAGAATGGACTCTGAAATTATTTATATTAAGTACAAATTTAAATGTAAACCATCACAAAGAATGAAAAATGTCAGTTTATGCCAAAAAAGTATCTTGCTGATATTGTAATGTGAATAATTTCAACATCATCATATTTGATTATTTTGTTACTTGTCAAATAATTTATCTTGAGAAGAAGCACAAAAAATATATGTAATTGACTTCAGTTGATATGCCAGTATTTAGATTTTCATAAAACCAAACTCTAAGCAAATTTCATAAGCTTCAATAAGTTATCAAAGATTTTAAAGAAATATTTATAGTAGTTTGACAATGATATTTAGTACTTAATTATGGCTTTCTGAAATCAATATGAACATATATTGTAAAATGCATCTGTTGACCATGAAATGTAGATATTATATGAGTTCTACTGTTATAATTTTGAAGAAAATTGATTTATACAAAATAATTAAAATGTAAAATTCTGTTTCAGTTTAAAATATTTCCAATATTGAAGTAATAGTTTTGCTTGCTACTTGAGACTTTCATAGTGTTTTAATCATAATCATCGTTCTGCTGATTCATCTATATTGATCTCCATTTTCTGCTTATTTCATTCCTTCACTTTTTTTTCTTTAAATCCACACAAACCCCTTTCTGTCTCCTAGATATTTTAGGATATGTGATTATTCATTGGAGCATTGTTGACTTACCAGTGTCTACATTCTTTGAGAAATCTGATTTTTCCCTCTTGTAACAGCTATCAATTGTCAATAATAACTTCTCATCTACAAGTAAGACCTCATGTCTCCCCTTTTCAATGTAGGATTTCATCTAGCTTGAAGAAATACATTTTTATTGCTTATTGTGACAACTTCTATGAGTTAATATTTCCTGCTGCCCTGCTGAATTCAGAAAATGCTATTTTATTGAGTCAACTACAGCCTCTTGCTCTTACATTCTTTATACTTTATCTTTCACCACAGTCCTTGTACCTTGGAAGGAGGAGCCGGCCCCATGTGTTCCACATGGGTCTGAGCATTCTGAAACTCCTGTTTCAAAATCTTTTGAACATTGTGATAAGCAGCTATGCCTACCTATAGGGGCTTTAAATCTGAGTGTTATAAGTATTTTAAAATAAGAACATATTGGGGAGTAAAAAAGAAAGAGCAACAGTAGCTTCATTTCATAGTGGATATTAAAGAAAAACCTGGACTCTTTGTAAAGGCCACTAAACTTAAGCCTACACAAGGTTCCTAATAGCCTGTCCTAGGAGTGACTGCCATCTCTAAAATGCTTCTCATGGCTAACATCATTTAATGTTTATTGCTTTATAGAGAAATAAATTTGAGTTCCCTTTAGCAGAGACATCACCAAGACTGAGCACAATTAAATAAATTATTCTTTTCAAATGAAAGAAAAATGTTAATAAAAGAATTTATCATTAAGGATCCAGTCAACAAGATTTTTAAAGGAGACACTTGAAGAATTAAACTGATTTTATTACAGGTAGAGAAAAATATTTAGTGCATGCTAGTTTTGGAGATTATACTATCCACCCAAATTTCTATAAGTGGTTGTATAAAATGCCTTCTTCTTTGAAAGTACTAGTTCCAAACATGGCATATACTCACATTTGTGTGCTAGTGTATATACCTATATGCAGATAGTGACCACCCAAAAAAATAAAGTGTCCTGTTCTTCCAATTTCCATGCTATTTCTTTTAAAATGAGAAAACCTAAAGCAAGTTTGACATCCATCAATCCCCTGGCATTCTTCTGTTTCTACTCACTAATGGACACAGACTTTAAACACGTGTGAACATGGCTGAATATTAACAAGGATACTGAAGTTCAAACTCCTATCTTTGTGCTTTTATCTTTCATTCTTTCCTGATAAACCATTTTTAAGTATATAGATGTTGTTCCTTTAAATCATTTTCTATTTAAAATTATATAATCTTTAAATGCACTAGAAATACATACTTTTAAATGAGGCAGAATTTTAGAGTTTAGCTACACAAGATACTAATCAGAATAGAATACCAAACATATCAGTTTTCCTCTGCAACCATAAGCATCAGGGACAGCAATTCGAAAACCTGATAACAGTTAACCTTGAATCCATTGAACTACATAATGTCACTAGGACAAATTCTGTTAATGTAGAGATTAAACAGAGCAAATTGTCATAATTTCTTTTTAGAAAATGACAGTCATATGACAGTTTGGAATATTGATTGAATTTTTTATTTTGTCAGCTAATTAGTCTCAGATGCTGACTGCATGACATATTTGGAGTTTACATTACATAACAAAATTTAAAAGAATGAAGATTCATTAGACATCAGTAGAGAATTCTATAGTGTATCCCTGTAGTAGGTCAGCAGTGAATTCAGTAGTGAATTTAGTCCTTATTTAGTGCAATATTTATGATATAAATAAAACACCCATACCAAATAAAACATGTGATTAGTATGATTTAAATCAATCATTCAGTATTACTAAATCAATCTTATATCAATAGTAAACTTCAGAATATCTGTGTGAATGAACAAACCAATAAGTAAACAAATTATTATCATAATACTTAAGAGAATTTATTGAATTTTTGCCTGCTAACATAATAGTGAATGATTGGTTCAGTGAGTAGAGTGCTTTCCTGGAATGCACAAAGCTACAGGTTTGATACCTGGAACCATATACAACTAGGCAAATATCTACAATCTCAACACATGGAAAATGGGGACATAAGTATGAGAAGATCAACACCTGCCTCTGTAAACCTTCTATGTAATGTTAAATTATACAGAGAGAGTTTTAGACCAGACTGTGATCCATGACCTTATTTTGAATTTAAAAAAGGTAGAAAATATGATAGATACAGAAAAGTTATAGTTATTCTCACACTTCAAAGGCATAAATCAGTATCTCACAGTGTAACTGAAAAAAAAAACTAATATAGAATAAGAGGTAAGTGGTACTATCTATAGTATCCATCACTTAGCTATACAAAATTTTTGTTTCAAAGCTTAAGATAAATATTCCACTTCTCACATTTCTGTGAAGAATATATATAGGAGTGAAATTGGAAGATGTGTGCACAAATATAAATTCAAACTGATCACTGAACATGGGCTTTTGACAATTATTGTCAGTATTGGGATTGTTTTCAAAATATTGTTCTGATATATGTACTAATTTTAGATTATGGAAATTCTTCTTGCTCTAAACCATTGCTAATATTCAGAATCATCACCATAACAAATTGTAACATTTATGGTAAAAGAAAAAAAGAATCATGTCTATTAAAATACATACATAAATCTATTTTATCACTTAATTCATGTTCCCCTTCTTTTTAATAACCAACATACTAATTACTTGGGCTGTAATTGATTACAAACCCAATATATTCAATTATAAATTCTATATTATATGGCCCTATTTTTCTATGAACTGTAGATTGTTCCATTCATCAACCCATTGGTACCTATATTAATTATCATGATTATATAAATGTCTTTGTTTAATAAGAGTAAAACAAGTTACTGTTCTTCATAAGTCCTTCAAACACATGACATCTAGTTTTGGCTTTTTATTTCACTGTATGTTAGAATTAGAAACAGCTATTTACTATTTACAAAAGTATTATCACTGAAGAAAGAAACTGAAAAGGATATCAGAAAATGGGAATATCTCCCATGTTCCTGGATAGGTAGGATCAGCATAGTAAAAATGGCAATCTGACCAAAAGAAATCTACAGATTCAATGCAATTCCCATCAAAATCCCATCACAATTATTACAGACCTTGAAACAATAATACTCAATTTCATTGGGAATAACAGGAAAGCCAGAATTGCCAAATCATTTTTCTCAATAAAAGAACCTCAGGAGGCATCATCATCCCCAACTTCAAATTATGCTATAAAGATGCAGTAATAAAAGCAGCCTGGTACTAGCATAAAAGCACACTTGTGGATCAATGGAATCAAATTGAAGAACACATTAACCCACACACCTATGAACAACTGGTTTTTGACAAAGAGGCCAAATATATTCAATGGAAAAAAGTATCTTGAACAAATGCTGTAGTCTTAACTGGATGGTATTGAGTAGAAAAATGCAGATATATCCAATCCTATCACCCTGCACAAAATATAAATCCAAGTACATCAAAGACCTCAACATAAACCCAGCTATACTGAACTTGAAAGAAAAGAAAGTGAGAAATACCCTCCAATGCATTGGCTCAGGTGAGCACTTCCTAAATATAACATCAGTAGCACAGACACTAAAAACAACAATCAATAAGTGGGACCTCCTGAAACTGAGAAGTTTATGTAAGGCCAATGATGCAGTCATTAAAACAAAATCACAGCCTACAGAATTGGAAAATATTTTCACCAACCCTACAAGTGACAGACAACTGACCTCTAAAATATATAGAGAATTCAAGAAACTAGAGCCGAAAGCCCTAAATAACCCAATTTTAAAAAGGGATTCAGCCATTCGTAGTTCCTCTGCTGAGAATTCCCTTTTTAGATCTGAACCCCATTTTTTGATAGGGTTATTCAAGGTTTTGGGATCTAAATTCTTGAGCTCTTTATATATCTTAGAGATCAGTCCTCTATCACTTGTAGGGTTGGTGAAAATCTTTTCCCATTCTGTAGGCTGGCGTTTTGTCCTATTGACAGTGTC
>PVIH01011953.1:0-39789 GCA_004025045.1 Sigmodon hispidus
GGGGGATGGCAGGGTGGGAGAGAGGAGAAATGCCCAGAGAAAGGGAAAAGAAGAGGAGAGAGAAAAAGAAAAGATGTCTAAATTCCCTGCTTCACAGCCTGAGTCTGCTGAAACCCCAGCAGGGCACCACGAGACATTGTCCCCTGAGTGTGACCGCCATAAGAAAGGCCCATCAATTAGACCTCCTCAGACTAAAAGAGCTCAGCCGGTCTTTGCTGCAGGAGGACATGAGCCCCCCCCCCCCGGCTGCCCTCCCCAGCAGAGGGAATATGGGCTGGCATTTAACACAGCCACAAAGAACATGTTCTTCCATAGTCAATTCCTACATGGCTGCCCAAGCGACCTTTTCAAAACAGAAATTGGACCATGACATTCTCTTCTCTTTAAACCCCTCAGGACCTTCCCAGAGCACCCAGAATAAATCCAAACTCCAGACTCCTGACTGGGTACTCATCCCACCTCTCCTCCTGCTGGGTTCCATCTTCTCTGTACCTCTTCTCACCTCAGGACCTTTGCATGTGCGGCCTCCGCTGCCCTCACAGACTTCTCCCAGATCTTCTGGCAAGATGTAAAGTCTCAAAGAAGCGTTTAGAATCATCTAGAGGAACCAACCACCCCATTCCTTCCTGATCCCTTGCTATCACATCCTATTTGAGTTTTTGTAACACTTTTCAGTATCAAAATTTTCCTCGCTTAGCCACACAGGTCAGTGCACATCTTTAATCCCAGCACTCAGGAGCTAGAGGCAGGAAATCTCTGTGAATTCAAAGCTACCCTGGTCTACATAGAAAGTTCCAGGCCAGTTAGAACTACACAGTGAGACCCTGTGTATCAATAATAATAATAAGTTGATATTTTAATTTAAATTTTTAATATTAAAATACTATGGTAATTATTTAATTTATAGGTTTTAACAAAATTTTTAAAGTAAAATATTCTTTAATTAATATAAAGCTATCTTTGTCTCCTCTATGCATTTAAAGATTAACCCCTGTGCAGTCAGGGCCCAGTCTCTTCAGGTCCCCTAAACCCAACACAGAATTTGAATTCTAGGAAGTGTTCAGGCAGTAACACTGAACAAATAATGGAGAGATGAAGCTAAACCGGAAGTCAGAGCTCAGGTGGTCCCACTGGGCAAATGATGGAGAGATGAGGCTAAACCGGAAGTCAGAGCTCAGGTGGTCCCACTGGACAAATGATGGAGAGATGAGGCTAAACCGGAAGTCAGAGCTCAGGTGGTCCCACTAGACAAATGATGGAAGCCGGAAGTCAGAACAGAGGCCCCCAGGACTTAAAAATGAGGAATACAGAAATGCCTCCTCATTTCTGACTGCACTCCCCGCACCTGCCCAGTGCAATGCATCCAGAACAGCAGGCCTAGCTCCATTTCTACCATTTCTACGTGAACTCTGCTCATGGTCCCCCCGTGCCACCTATGCACCTCAAACTCTGGAGCGAGTGCTGGTAAATAATATTCATTTACAGTACTGGTCATTGCTTTATGTGCCCAAAGGGACAGTCTATGCTACAAGCCAGAAAAATCAGAAAATAGTCTCCAGCGTGCCCAGTCTGCTTCCTTTCAAGAGCCTTCCTCCAAATTAACCTCCTCTGAGGGTCGTGTCCCAGCTTACTGATCCATGTCCTTGTTCTGAGCCCCAAACCTATGGGTAGTGCCAGGGGCACTGCAAGCTGGGAGTGGAAAAAGCTTGACAGAAAATCAATGAGTACTTGAAGGTTATCTGGAGGACACAGTCTCCCCACCAGGCACCTGCTGGGACAGGATTTGTGGTCCTGACCTCTCTTGGGGGCCTTTGCCCTCCTGTCATCGTTGGTTAAGATCAGCCTCGGAAGCAATGCCCTGAGCTCCAAGTGATCTTCGGTCTGCCCTTCTAAGGGACATCCAGACAAAGAGGGGTCTCCTTCTGCCTGCCACCAAGTTCAACAGCACTCCATGGCCTCTCATTAGGCTCCTAAGAAAATCATCTCCAACTTGTCATCTTTGGAGGTATAAACGTATAAAGTCACAAATCTACACAGGAGCTTGGCTGGGTTTAACTGCCCCTTCTTTGTGTACCTCGTTTCTCAAACCCTTGTGCTCCCTGTCTTCATCCATCTTCGCTGCTGCCACCCTCTCTCCCATTTTATCCTCCTCATCAGGAGTCATTTGGTTAACATGTGGGATAGGAACAAAGCCCTCAGCTTCTAATCCCAAAGCTGAAGGCTGGAGTAAAAATCAGAAGGAAGGGCTGAGGAAATAGTTGTCTATAGAGAGCTGGCTGCACACCCTTGGTTAAAAGGCCAGGATGGTAGCACACTCTGTATCCCCAGTGTTGGGGAAGCAGAAACAAGAGTCTTCCTGAAGCTCCCAAGCCAGCCAGCCTAGCCTAAGAACAAACCCCAGGACCTGTGGATGGCCTTTCTCAACAAATAAGATGGACCTGACTCAACATTCACCTATGGCCTCCGCATGCACGTGCGTACACATGCATGCACATCTGCACACACAAAAATAAATGAAGAAGAGATACACCTTACATGGTTTTAGGATGGATGATAGGACCATGGCCATAATAGTGTCATAGCTGATGCTGACTGAGAACATACTATGTGTGACTGGCAGTGTTTTATATGACTTACATGTATTATTTTGTTTAATCTCATTCAGCCCATATCATCATCATCATCATCATCATCATCATCCCACTATAGAGATTTGCAAACTGAGGTCCACAGAATCCTAAGCAATTTGCCTTGGAGCATAGTTGGCACTAGGGAGATGCAAAACCAGAATAACCTCAATGACCCACACTTTCTTGGAAATGCCAAGTTTTTCTCAATGAGCATCATGGACTTGCTGAGTGATATTAGCTTTTTCATTTCTTTATGCCTCAGTTTCCCACACTGCCCCAAAGCCCAGATCTACCTCTCACTAATTCAAGAGGATAGTTGGTTGGTAATAAGAATCTCTGAAAAGATACCATCAAAGAGCTATCCAAAGAGGTGTTCATCCCAAGAGTGAGCAAGAGGCACTGGACTCCAAAGGTCCTCACATCTCTTAAGAGGCAAAGGAGTCACAGCCAGAACTAAAGAGGGGACTCACACCCCAGAGAGTGTCTCATTTGTTCTCTGGATGCAGGGATTTAAACATGGGTCCTTTAAAAGAATAGTATGTGCTCTAACCACTGAGCCATCTCTCCCAATCCCTGCTGCCTAGTTTTATTGGAAAGAAACTCAGCTGTCAAAGAGATGACATGATCTGTCCCTGACACACAGAGGTGGGACTAATGTTAGACCACCAGACCAGACTCTTCACTTGAGGCTTTTCACACCATTTATAGCAGGTGTTTGGAAACCATAGACCCTGAAACCAAAACCTGACCCACTACAAATCATTGTAAATAAAGTTTTATCAGCAAAGTCATGTATAGAATTCCCCTGATCCATGGTTTTGTTCTTCACAATCCAAAAGTATTCAATAAAAATAAGCAAAGCAAAAGTTTTAATTTTCAGGCCATTCTGAGGTATGTAATGAAATTTCATGCTGTCCTGTTTCATCCAGTCCAGAACATGAAGCATCCCTTTCTCTAGCATACCTCACCCTTACATGCCACCAGCTGGTAGCTTAGAAACTGTCACACTATCATGTATTACCATCCCAATTATCAAATCAGCCATCACTATCTACTTACTATCTAATTTACTATTACTTATTGTTCTTAATATCTTACTTGGCCTAATATGAAAATCAAACTTTATCACAGGTCTTAATCACTTTCCTTCTCAATGCTATCATCAAATACTCAACCAGAAGAACTTTCCAAGGAGAAGAATTTGGGTATATAGTTTGAAGGGATATCATTTATAACTGTGGGGAAGGCATGGCGGCAGAAGTGGGCGGTCCCACTGCACCCACAGCCAAGAAGCAGGGAGCAATGAATGCTGGGACACCGCTTGCCTTCCTTGTTCTTACAGACCCCAGGCAGTGAGTCAGCATCACCCCCATCAGGGTGGATCCTCCTACCTCCAATAACCCAGTCTAGAAACATCTCACAGACATGCCCAGGGCTTTGTCTTCCAGATGAACCTAGAGTCTCTCGCCTTCACAATAACATTAATCATAATGAGTACACATGTCTTAAGAAAGGACCTTGGGGGCTGAAGAGATGGCTCAGTCTTTAAAGGCTAGGCTCACAACTCAAAATATAAGAAAGGACCTTGGTATATATAACCTCTACCTAAGTTTTTAGGCATCCGCAGGGAATCTATTGTATTTTTGACAGAGATCACACGGCATGAAAAGCTCAAAGTATTTCTCATCTAGATCTTTACAAGCAAAGTTCTCTGGCTCCCAACTTCTTGCATAAACCTTGAATAAAGCAGACTCTCCATCTTCACAAAGAAAAAAAAAAAGAGGTCTAAGAGTCAGACAGCTTAAGCAGATAGTTTTACAATTATCTCAGCTTGGTACAACTTAATAAAAACTCATAAACACAGCTAATAACAAGGAAAACATGCAGTAGCTCACCCTGCCTATTTAATAATTATGGTTAACTACAGCAAGCAAAACATCACTGAAAATTAATTTTTTTCCTGGGCTCCCTGGAAAGCCCTTTGTCACTTTGGAAATGCTGCTGGCCATTGTGAGAGAGGATGCAGTTCACAACTTCAAGGTCTTTGTTTGCTCCTAGTGAGTGAAGTCTGGCTCTGGGTTAGCTAGAAAGAGGGTGTTGTCCTTCCCCTGGGGTGCCCTCCTAGAGATGGGGCTGTCTGAGAGATGATTCCCAAAGCCTCCTGTTCCTCACACTCTACAAATGTATGGCTTGGGGGGGGGCAATTCTAGTACTGGCTCCTTCCCACCTAGCCTAGCCATCCCCTCCTCTCCAGAAGGGATCAGGAGGTGTACACAGCTCCCGGCAGCCTGCTGCTACCTTCCTTAACTCCATGGAAAGAGGTCTGTTCCTGAGGGGCTGAGATGGGTAACGGGGTGAAGCCAGAACTCAATCTGCATCTTCAGCAAGGCTCTCAACCTCTGGGCCCCTGTCAAGTGGGAAGATTTAGCTGCATATATTGCAAAGGAAAGGATGTGTGTATGACATACTAGTGAGATGCAGGTGAGAGACAACATGGGCCAGTCTGTAAATCGTGTACATCATCACCAGGAACACAGAAGCTGGGGAATCTGATGTCTCTCAGCATCATGGCAGGTAGAAAGCTTCCTGGTGGGATGGTGACATCACACCAACACCTGGAATCACAAAAGGCACAGGCTGCTGGGAGCTACTGTGAGGGGTTTCTTTGGTGAGATTATCTGAAGCAAGAAGACCACCCTGAATCTGATTGTCACCTTCTAGTGACAATCTAGATCAAAGGACATGGAAGAGGAGAGCATTGCTTTTGCTGGCTTGCCCTCACTGTCACTGGCAAGTTCATTCATGCTGTTGCCGAGGCTTTCCTTCGCTGACCTCAGAACCAACATCTTCAGGATGTAGACTGAAGACCTGCAGCTCACCAGGAACCCTCTAGGACTCCAGAGACAGGGCAACATGGGGTTCTTGGCATCTCCAGTGTGAGCTGGGCATTGTTAGACTATTAGTGCCACATTCTGCAAGCCTTTAATAAATCCCCTTTTAATAATTATATATGTATATATACATATGTATGAATTCATTTCCTCGGTCCTGCTCCTTCAAAAGACCCTAATACACATGGCTAAGAAATGGTTTGCACAAGAGTCCTCAGCAAGGTCCTGGTACAGTTGCCCTCTCAAGTGTCCTTGCTCGGCTGATCAATGACAGATCTAGACCTCCGCCACCCCAACATCCAGGACACAAGCAAAAGGAAGGCTCCAGAAGAACTGATGTGAGTGGGAAGCTGTGCAGGCAGAGGCAGGAGGGGTCAGGGTACGGCTGGACACTGAAGGAAAATCCAAGGAGGGAATAGAGAAGGTAGAGGAAGCCTCAGGATCACAAGACAGTGCAGCCTCCAGCTCCGCCCCTCTGCCATCAATACCTCCCAGGACAGGTTATCTCTGGAATTTACGCTCTCTGATAATTACCTTGCAGAGGGTTCCACTTATCTTATCCAAAGAATCTGCCAATTGCCAGACACACAGGTTCTAGTTAATTCTCTCTTTGCTGCCCTCCACCTCTGTCACTGCCGGCTCCTGGCTTCCTTCCCCTCAGCTACCTCTCACCTCTGAACTCCCTCGTCCTCTGACCTCAGATCTGTTTCTGCTTCTCGGCACCAAGGAGGGGTGGGGGAGTGGGGACATTAAGGGTAGAAGAGTCTCAATAACCCCTAGCTGGTGTGCTGACAAAGGAATGAGATGGGGAGAGGGGTTCATTTGCTGATAAATATAATAAGCTGAGGTAAGGCCTAGGAAGTGTAGATTGTCCCCAAAGGCAGAAGCAAAGATTGGGGTCCAGGATTTATTTTTTTTTTTTTTAATTGTTGAGTTTTGTCTTTACCTACCTAATGCCATTAGGTCTGGTTTTCTTTCTTCTGTTTTTTTCTTTCTTGACAGGGTATAGTATAGCCCAGGCTGGCTTCAAACTCCAGGTAACCAAAGATGACCTTGAACTTCTAATCACCATGCCTCTATCTTCCAAATGCTGGGATTACAGGTGTGCACCACCACACCAAGTTTTATGTGGTACTGGGAATGGAACCCAGGACTTACTGAAGCCAGGCAAGCACTCTACTAACTGAGTTATATCCCATCCCCAATCAGTATTTTGCTTGTCTTATTCATCAAAGTCTGCCTCACTTAAGCACTCTAAAGATGCCTTTCATGTTCTGTATATGTGGCTCACTGGTGCTGTGATCTCTTTAAACATGCATGTGTCACACAGCTAGCTAACTGTGAGCCACTGAGAGGGTCTCTGTTTACAGGAGCGAACCCCTCAATGACAAGGAAGATATTCAGCCAACCTCACTGTGGACCAGGTACTGTCCTATGTCTTGGAAATGGGATAAATCATCTTTTCAGCAACTGTAGAAAATGGCCTGACCCTATCCCCCTATTTAGAAGACACAGGGTTCCAGAGAACTAAATCCATTAGCAAAGATCACCTAATATGTGGCCAGGCTGAAATTTAAACAAGGTGATCTCATCTTGAAGTCTGGAGCCTTCACCGCCCAGAACCAGACTGCCTCTACCGTTAATTTTGCTGACTGATTAGCAAGTGTCATGTTCTATGTACATATGTATACCATTCTTCCATTACTATGGTGATTTTTATTAAAGCAGTCATAACAATTGCCCATAGCTAATGGTCAATAGACATGTATGGGTGCTTAGAGCTTTCCACATAGGAATTACATACTGGGGGCAAGCATAGTTGGCCCCACAGCACAACCTCTGAACTATTCCTTTGTCCCAAAACCATGAACCTAGCCTTCTCTTGGGACCTCGACATCTCCCCCAAGCTGTCACAGGTGAACTCTCCTCTCTCCTTGGGGTAGCTTACTCATACCTCCTTCTGAGGACCTCCCTCATTCTTTCCATCACTCAGGGTGGAAGTCTCTGGATCACTATGTCAGCTGTCAAGGCCAACTTTATTCATATGTTTACTTAACATCATTTTTGCCCTGGGAGAAAGACTGCTCTGATTTATTCACTCCTGTGTTCCCAGTAGCCAAGACTGGTTTCCAGCCTATAATGGGCAATCAATAAATATCAGCTGGATAGATAAATTACTGTGTCTCCACTGGGTCTTCTGCAAGCCATGCTGACCACCCCCCGTCATGCACAACCCTATCGGCTCTTTATTTATCCATGGGCCTTTATACCTTTACTCTATGCTAAGGACCAGAGGCGGAGTGCACTGCTGCTCACTCTAAGGTATAGAAAGAACACTGTCTTTCTCCTGCCCATTCTACAGATGAGAAACCTAGAGTTCAAGGGTGCTCACTCAGGATCCCACAGAAATAAGGTCATTCTTCCACTCTGCCTCCTGAATCCATGACCTCCATATCTCACCTGTCCTGCCTCCAGCAGAATCCCTCAGTAACTCCACCATCTTCATTTAGATAGCCCTAAACTGTCTGCAGCCCTGGAGCCCTACCCCCAGCCCATCACCTCTCCCTTGGCTCTGTCTCGAAGGCACCTCTGGATTCTCCATCATCCCTCCTCTCTCTGCTCAGTGTCCCAGCAATCAATCTGCCCCGCAGTCACTGACCTCTTTCTCCCTGCTTCAGTGGCCTGAGCCAACAGCAGGTGCCAGGAGCAGACAGAGTGAGAGGTGACAAGGAGGTTACTCCCAGTCCTCTTCTTCCTGGTCACTGGGGGCAGTGGGGGGCGGGGCGTGAGGGGGGGAGGGGGAGGAGGTATCTTTCTCCTGCAGGCCACAGCTCCTGCTGGGCAGCTTTCTCCAAGTGCTATTCTAGTCAGCTTCCTGTTCCCCTTGACCTAGCCCCTGGGTTCTGCACCATCCTCTACTTTGGTTCCCTGCCCACATTTTATAATGGTCCTGGTATTAAATACGCCTTGCTTTGCTCCATCTGAATCTGCCACTCTCTGCTGGCACCTTGACGCTCAAACACACTGACGTCACCCAGCCTTGAGCTCCTCCAGTCATGTATGTACACACACACACACATACATACATGCGCAGACACACACAGACACAGACACACACAGACACAGACACACACACACACACACACACACCCTGCTCCTTTGGCTTCCGTCCCTGCCCAGTGCTCACTGCAGCCACCTCTGCTGGGCTCTTCTGCCCTGCTTGGAATTGGTATTTTCTCTGATACCCATCAATATATGTCCATTGGCTGGCTTGAAAGTTTTGCCCTGGAAGTGCCAGTTCTTTGCCTAGGCTCTAAGCACCCCTTTAAGACTGAGATAGGAAGGGTAGTATTCCACAGGAGCCCTTGTAGACCACATCAACCTGTCTGTCAGTTCCTGAGATAAAAGAAGAGACCTTGGGGTTCAACACAGGGATCCCCTATACCAGCATTAGGCTCCTCCCCTGCAAAGTGCTGGGGGACCCCTCAGATGCTATACTGGTCACTCAAACAAAGCCACTGACATTTCAACAATGATAGTACCTTCATTTACTGATCAACCATCATGTGGGAGGTTGTATCCTGGGCTGTCACTCTCCTACATTCATTTTGCTTTAAGAGATAAGAAAACTGAGGCTTAGAGAGGCAAAGAAATGAAATCAAAGCAGAACCAGGAGAATACCAGTCAAGCCAACACACCTTCAGTCTCCTCCAGTGCCACCTCCAATTGAGGGAGCCACAGGCTTGTGTGCTTGCTGCTCACAGATGTCACCCACCACCCGTGACATCAAGGCTGGCTGAAGCAGGATGAGGGTCAGGAAGACGGGTACAGAAGGTCCATGCCATTGTCTGAACCCAGTAGGTCCTCAGCAGCTGACATGTGCTCACTACTCCTTCCTAGAGAGACTGGCTGTAGTCCTGTGTTCATCCCAGGCACACACTGACCCCACAGCGCAACATGCTGCAACACAAAGCCCTCCACATCATGAACAAGGGAACTCCCAGGAGTAAAGAGACAGAGTGCCATGGAAACAGGAGGCTTCCTGTGCCAGGCGCTGTAGACCAACTGAGCTGACCCAAGACTAAGTCCCCCTTGCAGTCAACACTGGCCAAGAACCAATGGCTTCCAGCTTTTATCTTCGGAAGACAATAGCAAAAATGAGACATTTCTAGTGTTGGGGCCATCACTGGAGACACGGGTGTATGACACAGAAATAGAGCGCACTCCCACCCCTAGACCAAAATAGCCCCCACTTCAGCCTTGGCTCTTACGCCCACACCTGGAGTACCATCTGACCTTGGTCCTCACAACTGCTAGCTGGCTCATTTCCC
This sequence comes from Sigmodon hispidus, assembly GCA_004025045.1. Classification (NCBI taxonomy): domain Eukaryota; kingdom Metazoa; phylum Chordata; class Mammalia; order Rodentia; family Cricetidae; genus Sigmodon; species Sigmodon hispidus. The sequence goes on from PVIH01011953.1 coordinate 9,853, forward strand.
TGGGGATCCAAGCACTCCCTAGACTCAGCAGCACAATGCCTGTTCCAATAGACCACCCTACCCTCCCACTGTATCCCTGTTTGTGAATCCGATAGAACAAGGCCAAAATGAGTAGTTACAGTGACACCTGGTGAGATAGTGCCATATTCCCAGAGCCATAATGCATCCCTCCATCACCACCAACCCCTCCCCTTCCCTTTAAGTTAAATCCTTTAAAATCTTGCTTGGTTTCTAGAATAAAAAATTACTGCTGAAACACAGAACTGGGTGTCAGGGACTGGGAATGTATCTCAGTTTGTAGAATGCTTGCCTAGCAGATGCAAAGCCATGGGTCCAATCCCCAGTACTGTGTAATACCAGGCATAAGGATGTACATCTACAAGCCCAGCACTGGGAGGTAGAGGCAAGTACATCAGAAGTTCAAGGTCCTTCTCAGCTACTTGAGAGTTCAAGGCCGGCTGGGATTACAAGAGACATTGTCTAGGGAGAAAGGAAAAAGGAGCATGCCAGTTTCAAGTTTCTGAGCTACCAGAATTCACACATACTCCCTGAAATCAAAAACACTCTCTGCCCCCTTTAAATACTGCTAGCTTAATCCCCTCCAAAGATAGGATGGCAAACATGATTAGACCCAATTAATTTATAGAGATACCAAGAAAAGAAGGAAAATCAATAGAATTGCCCTGCTCTGACCACTGCTACAAATGAAGTCATAACTTGAGGGTGATTTGGGGAGAAAAGGAGCCGAAAGTGTCACTGGGCAGCCATGAGGCAATTTACTAAGGCAGCATCGGCCCATATGGACTGGCTGGGTGAAGGTCACTGAAGCTGACGAGGCACTCTTGGGGACAGAGGGACAGAGGACGGGAAGACACGGCCGAGGCCGCTTGCTTTCTGTTCATCATCTGCCATGAGGCTCATTGGTGGTAAATTCTCATCTCACGCCGAAGTGAGACACAAAGAAAGTGAAAGGCAGGAAGCAGGCTCACTCGCTGCCAGTGCATTAAGGACACTGGCAATTTGCACGTAGGCAAAGGCCATATGGGTTGCTCCTGCAGCTTCACACTAATTTTATCTCCATCCTCACTCTCAACATGTTCATCTCTCTTTCATAGCCAGGGAGGAAGAAGGGAAATAAAGAAGCATCAATCCTACATCACCAGCTGGGCCCTTTAGAGCATCCAGAGATGGGGGTGAGAGAAAGAACACACTAAGAGACCACTATCCCCACCACCCACACTTGCTGTCCGCAGATATGTGGCAAGGAGGACACTGGTGAATTCAACAAGAATATACGTGGGCTCAGACAGGAACGGTGACACACAGCTATAACCCCAGGCCCCAGGAGGTGGATGGAGGAGATCAAGAGTCCAAAGTCCTCCTCAGTTACATAGGGGGTTCAAGACCAGCTGGGGTTACATGAGACCTTGGCCAATATGAGTGAGTGAGTGTGTGTGTGTGTGTGTGTGTGTGTGTGTGTGTGTGTGTAATGTACTAAGGGTGCACATATGTGTGTATGCACATATGTATGTATATACAATGTATGTATATGTGTGTTTGTACACATCTCCATTGTTGGGCCTCCATTGTTAAGTCCAGATTGGGCAGAGAGCAGTAACAACACCAGGGACCTCTCCTGCCCATAAGAAGAAATATTCTGTGTCCAACTAGATTCCCTTGTGCCCAGCTTGCTGTCTCTAGATTGAGTCTACACAGATAATTCTAGCCTCCAGGTCATTCGTTCATGCAGCCAGGGATTGTTTAAGCAGTAACTACATGCCACATGCCACTCAGTTCCACAGTCCCATCCAGGAAGAGCTCTTCAGTGAAAGACTGACATGAAGGATCTGAGTCCTGGCTCCTTATTTGCTGGCCTTCTCTGAGCCTCACTCCACATCTATAAAATGGGAGTGAACACAGAATTCTAATGGTACAACTTTCTTAGCTGCAATCCATGCTAGGGTGGACTTTTCAATGATGCAGCTCCTCAAACCATCTGTGAATCACCTCAGACTGGCTCACATAACATCCTGACTGTACATGATCAGCAAATATTAGCTATTGATACTGTGATGGGGGGGGGAGGGTTCCCATCTTCCACTCACTGTCACCACCCATGGCAGAAAGCAATAGGTCATGAGTCAATTTTAAGATAATACTTTCTGTTCCATGGGACTCCTCCCACTGGATAAACAAAGCAGAACCTATGGAGAAATAAAGGAAACAATGAAAAAGCAACGTCATTAGTCCCAATGAGCAGTCAGCTGTCTAAGCAGTGAGGTCAGGAATCAGAAATACAGCCTCAGGTGTATGGATGATTGAGGACAAAACTTCCCCAATGGCAGAAACCAGAGCCCTAGCACAGATCCTCCTGGAGTCTAGATCCCCCTGGGTCACAGGAAGAGCCTCCACAAGTTAGTAATGGGATATTTCTAAAGGATTTGTGGTGAGGTGGGTGGAGCCCAGGTCTTTGGGCATACTAGGCAAGGCCATGTCACTGAGCTGTTCTCCCAACCCCAACCAGAGCTTCTACAAGCTGATAGTTTGGACTATAGAATAGAAAATGGAGAGATGGTGTGTTGGCTTCTTATTACTATGGAAGTAAATGACCCCAAGCTAAGTAGATCAGCACAGTGCCAGTCTACTAGCATACTGTTCTGAGGAAGAGAATTCCAGAAGTAATCTTCCAAGGCTAATGTCAGGATGGCTGTGTTCCTTCCAGAAGCTCTTCTTTGCCTTTTCCAGTTCCCAGGGGTTGTCTCTGCTTCTTGGTATAGATGCAAACTAGGGGATCCTCCATGTATCTCAGCCTCCACTTTCAACTCTATATAACCAGCCTGGCTGTCAACCTCCTCCCTCATATCAAGACCCTGTAATGATGTTGGGTCATTTCCAAGTCCAGGCTTGCATCCCAGGTCAAAACCTTTAATCACATCTTCAAAGCCTTGTTTATCACGAAGATAACATGTTTGTGGGTTGTGGATGGGGACTTAGATGTGGACATCTTTGAAGAGATGCAGCTTCTTCTGTCTGCCAAGGTGGGGTTGGCTGTGTGTTCACTATTGGATACTATTAAAGTCATGGTAAAGAAGTGAGTATCATTCAGCCTCCAGTTCCAGAATGTTGGAGAGATGGCTCAGTAGTTAAGTGTGCATATCGACTTCCAGAGGACCCAAGTTTAATTCTCAGCACCCAATTCAGGTGTTTTACAACTGTCTCTAATTCTAGCTCCAAGGAAATTGAGAGCATCCCCTTAACCTCCAAACCTACTGTACTTATGTCTACACACACACACACACACACACACACACACACAGATATACACATGTGCTCATAATTTTTTTAAAATAAGAATGCTGAAACAATCCAGCTTCTTGAGAAATGTTTAAGTATAAAGCATGTGTTACAGGCTAGAAATCTATCCAGGTTGATAGAAGACTTACCTAAAAAATATAAAACCCAGCATTATATATTGAATGTGATAGAATACAGCACTCAGAAGTCCACATAGACAGGAAGATAAGAAGCTCAAGGTCATCTTTGACTATATAGGGATCTCAAGACCAGCCTGTGAGACCTTCTATCAAACAACAACAAAAGCAAATGCTGTCTAGGAGCACAGGTTTCAGAGATACACAGCTCTAGTCCAAACCCCAGCTTCACCACTGATGGAGATGTTCTGCTGTGAAGAGGAGTAGGTTTACTGGCTTAATGGGAAGTCAAGACAAGAATTCAGGGCAAGGACCTGGAGGCAGGAACTGAATCAGAGCCATGGAGAAATGCTGCTTATGGCTTGTTCTCTATTACTTGCTCAGCTTACTTTCTTATAAACCCAGGACCACTGCCCATAATGAGAGCTTGGCTAGAGGCATATGCCTTTAATTTCAACATTCTGGAGGCAGAGATAGTCTGATCTCTGTGAGTTGGATGCCAGCCTCATCTACACAGCAAGTTCTTGGCCACCCAAGTAACAAAGACTCCCTCCCTGCCTCCTCCATATATATATGTACATATATAATTCCATACATTTGACTACAGGAAAATCTATTCTAATAAAGATTTTTTTAATTGAAGTTTCCTCTTTCCAGATGGTCCTAATCTGCATCAAATTGGAAAAAAAAATAGCTGATACAACCTACTTAATATAATCTGAGCTTCCATTTGCTCAGCTAAAAATACTAACCACAAGAATAAAGAACAAAATGAGCACAGACTCCTTCACTCCATGCCCAGGACCTGGTAGACGTTTTGGGTAGGACAGCTCATGAACTGGGCATGCTCATGTTATTCTGCTACTTTTGGGATCTGTCAGGGCCAGTCATCAATCTGCTTGACATGAACCATTTGACTGTCAGCAAATACCCCCAGTAAAGCCCCAGGAACAAGAAACAGATGAACCTTGCCATGCTGAGGTCTGAGGATCCCAGCAGAGACACCCAAAGATTTACCAATATGATCAGAGTGATGCCATCTTAGTTCAGATATGATCCAGAAATCTGTTTACTTTCTACAGGAAGAAGATAAAAAGATAAGCCTTTCTCTTCCACAGATTCAGACTCCACTGTTCTGGATGTCTTTCACTTAGAAACCATTCCTTGTTATTTTTAATTCTATTGCAGTAAATTTAGGCTACAGATTATAGTCAACAATTCCCAGCATAAATATTTCTGTCCACCAATTTTTTACATTGGAAAAACTGAGGAAATGAACAAAGACTTTATCTTAATGGAACAATATTACAGGCCTTTGACTCCACCATTGAAGTATCTCAGATGGTGTCTAAAATACTAGAGCTGGGCATGGTGGAATGTGCCTGTAATCCCAGCACACAATGAGACCGGAGTAGAAGAATCAGGATTTCAAAACCAGTCTAGGCCATGAGTAAGACCAACAAAATGGGAATGGGAGCAGAGACAGGCATATCCTGTGTGCTTGCTGGCCAGCTAGCCTATCCAATTAGTGAGCTCCAGGCTCCATGACAGCCCCATCCCAAGGATGGATAGAAACAAAGGAAGTTTCTGGGTCACCAGAATCCCCATCATCCCTGCTACCTTTTGTAACATTATCCTCCTCGGGTCTCCACACAGAGCACACAGGCACATCCCTGCACCCATTTGTGTACCTGCATGCATATACCTAACAGAGAGAGAGAGAGAGAGAGAGAGAGAGAGAGAGAGAGAGAGAGAGAGAAAGAAACTGTACTATGTGTCAAACATCACCTGAAACTTTAGGCATAGAGTTCCACTTCCAAATATATGCCTTAGATATTATGCTAAGTATTATATGCATTCATTCATTTAATCTTAACCATTCCACGAGGAAGATAACACTTTATTATTCTCATTTTTCTAAAAACCTGCAGTCTTGAGATCAGGCATTTTTGCACCTTCATTCCCAGTGAATAGTAGATGCAACCTATATATATATTACTACTGTTGGAAGGCACAATTAAGTCTGCAATCACACCAGAGAATTCACATAGGTGGAACCTACAAGATCCTTAGATAAAGGAAGACACATGTTCCCAGGAGGGTAAGGTGAGGTGGGGTGCAAAGAAGTAACAAAAGGAATAAGGCCTGAGGAAGAAGAACTACCTTTCCTAAGAACCTAAGTGTGGTGGGTGAGCCTACTAAACACCCTCACTAAAAGTGAGAGAACAGAGAGGACCTTGGGTTAAGCCCCAAATGCAAGATACCCTGCATCTTCTCCCACTCCAACTCTCCTGAAAAACCATGCCTAGTGTGGCATGTGGAGCAGGAGCAAGCTGTCCAGATTAAAACTGTTCTAGACCAACTGCCAAGAGCAGTTGCCTACAGACACCTAAGTAAGCCCAGCCTAGACCAGAAGAACCACACAGCTGAGCCCATGGAACAGTGAGCAAAAGTACATAGTCGGTTCCCCTCCGACTGAAGTCACTATGCCTTGGAGCACTTCAGTGAGTAGCAAGACTAACAGACAGATATCTCTTCCCTCCACCTTTGCATACTCAACAGCCAACAAAAGGCTTCCCGTGTAATAGGTACATAAATATTTCATGAAACTGTCTGAAATCAATAGCAAGGTGAAGTAATGAATAGTGTATAGAAAGCAGCAATAAGGCTGCATCGCAAAATTCTATTGAGACACTTCGATTGTTTATGTAGGGCTTTTTATTGTGCATTTATTGAGGGAGGGGGAAAGTATGTACCCCAACATACATGTGGAGGTCAGAGAATGACTTTCCCAAGTGCCTTCTTTCCTTCCGTCATGTGAGCCCCAGGAAGCCAATCCATGTTGGCAGTAAGTACCTTTACTGTCTGAGCTACATGCCAACCCTGAGATACTTTGCTTTAAGGAACACTTTTAGATTGGGTGACTAATACTTAATGCTAAAGTCTACTTTCTGGGCTAGTGGTGTAGGCCAGGGAGTAGAGTGCTTGCCTAAAATGCATAAAACCCTGAGCTCAGTCCTCAGTACTACATAAGCTGGATGTAGTGGTACATGACTGTCACCCCAATAGGAGAATCAGAAGTTCAAAACCATCCTCAGCTACACAACAAGTTCAAGGCCATCCTGATCCTGTCTCCAAAACAAAAAAGAAAACCTTAACTTTTTTTATTCTTTCTAGTCAACATTTTTCCTCATTGTGTTTCACTCAGGAAAAGAAGTTTTGATCATATCTATAATGTTAGTGGTAGGGATTAAGTGTGTGTATGGTTGGGTTCTAAATTCAGCAATAACAGGGACCTTGCTGCTCTCCTAATTAACATCTTTACTTCTGTGAGATAGTAACTTCTGTGACCCTCTCTCAACCTCACTGAACAGCTAGAAGAAAGAAGGAAAGAAAGAAAGAAAGAAAGAGAAAAGAAGGCTCTTGAACACGGTCCATCATCAATAATTCTACTTCCTCAGTAAACAGTTTCACCTTCTGATGACTTTTATAAGATGGGCTCTCGTGAGCTTCATTTATCCCTTTGGCTAGGGTTCTTTTGATATTCTGCAGCTGATACCCATATCTTCAACAATAATATGACACAAAGGTAAGAAACCATATAGTGCTCCTGAGCAGAGGAGGATGCAGTCACTCAATCTAAGGAAGGGGTTTCTGGCACTGAGGACCACATGAGAGCAAAGTCAGCCCTGAAACCTACAAGACTCTCTGGGACCAGAGTTCCAGTGAAAAACTTCCTGTACAGCCTAGTTCCCTTTCTCTTTTAGCTTGGGAAGTTACAGGTTCCAAATTCTAAGTCTTTCTCTTTCCTGGCCTAAGTCCTTCCTGGGCAAGTCAGAGGATCAGTGGAGCTGAGTTCTGAGCTCTGGCCTGACATTGCTAAAGAAAATCGTCCACCCAGGCTCTTCTGATGCTAAAGGTTCGCCCTTGCACTCCAAACACACCAGGTCTTCCCCATGTGCTCCAAACACACCAGGTCTCTCTTGGCTTATCACCCACCCACGCCCCTCACCCCTGAAACTCACAAGACATTTGGAAACCACGATTCCAGAGTAGCTACATGGTTCTGACCAGAGCACATAGGAGGCAGAGTGAGGCAATCCACAAGGCAGTGTGCTGTGCTAGCCTCATCCTGGAGGGTGAAGGGACTGAAAGGGTGTCAGGGTAGCCTCTACTCACACGAGGAGGTGGAGTGGGCTGAAAGAATGGGCAACTCTGACTCTGCTCAGAATGCTGGGTCACCAGAGTCCCCATCATCCCCGTTATCTTTTGTAAGACCATTTTTCTCATTTGCTTTGCCTGCATGGTCCCTTTACCGGATGCATGAATGAAAGAATGGATGAATGAATGAACTGATTCACAGATGGATGAATGAATGGTCAAATAGGCAAATGATTCTGCATTTGCAAGTTGAACCAACACACAAATAGAAATAAATGATACACTCAGGAATGAAAACCTCAAGCCGCTACCATCGGGGAACATTTAATCACATGGGAAAGAAGTTAACCACAGAGTGATTTTGATCTTCAGAATAGTGGTCGTTGGCCCTCTGGGTTGAACTCACCTGGGAACTTCTCTCCTCCCCACCCCTCCCAACAAAAGTAGCTAATACAATCTGGCCACAATGTAACCCAAGAAAACCATTCAGCCATTTCCCCGGGTAGCTGCCCCTGAGAGCAGTTGACCCAAAAAAAAAACAGGTTCTCTCTCCTCTATCCCTAATATCTACCAGAAATCAAAAGGTTATAGGAGATTCTGTGTAAGGTGCCTGGGCTTGAAATAATGCACGGAGATATCCACAAATATATCCATGATGCTCAGGGCTGCAAAACAAGGACATGGGGAACCCAGGGTGGCTCATCGGAGACACACAGTAAGTACCTCAAAAACATAGTAGCAAAAGAGATCAATCCAAGATGAAAGCTTGCCCCTCAGTCACCTGGCTGAAGGCATCACTATGACCTCAGTGGTAACTGGTGATTTACAGAGAATTATCGGTGAACTCTTTATTCTCTGAGGTTCTGTCAGCCTACAATTCAGGCAATTGCTTAGAAGGCTATATATCACCCGCTTCACCATGAATCATACTCCTTTGCTATCTCCATGAAGCATCCCTGGGTCTTTCCAGGGATCCATGAGGAGGGAGGCTCAGATCTTGGCAGCTCAGACTGCATCTACTCAGAATGAGGTTTTCAGTGGTCGACAGAACAGAAGCAGCAAGCCCTGGAAAAAGCAGAACCTGACCACATCCCTTCATGCTTGTAAACACCACCCTGGAAACAGGACATATGTGATACAAAGAAAGAGTTCATCTACTGACTCCTCATGGCCAGGGTCTGGGGTGTATGGCAGTGGGGGAAAATGAACTCACGTGCCCACATCTTCTAAGGACATCAAAGAGTGGCTGCCAAGGCCTTCCAGGAAGTAGAGTCACCCTGCATATCCACAAGGAACTGCTTCAGAGAACGTCTCTCAGATACCCAAATCTGAAGACACTCTAGTCCCACATAAACAATGGAAGAGAGGCTCTGCACATCCTCCTGTATGCTCAAGACATCTCTGATTTGCTATAATACCTATCACAGCATAAACACTATGAAGATTGATATTATGATGCAGTTTAGGAAATAATTTAAAAACTCTTAGTATTCAATACCATTCTCAATGTTTTTGATGCCTGGATTAAGTGTATAGATGAGGAACCCACAGATACAGAGAAGCCAATAACATTGGTGATCATTCAAGGCAATGCCACTCCTGCAAGGCATCCACCTTTGGGATGACTCGATCTCAGAGCCAAGGAAGTACAGCACAAGGGGAGCCATGGAAATAATTTCTAACAGCAAAGAGGGTGATTCCAACCAATGACAGCCTGTACATGCTACAGTCCAAATGGAGGGACAGCTGGGCATTAAGAGCTGTCACCAGCCCCTGGGATACCACAGAAGAAATGGCACTTGTGGTTTCTTCCCTCAGCATGCTTCTGTTTGAGAGACAGTAAGATTCATAGGTGAGAAGTCACAGCATATATAACCTGGGAGCCAGGGGCCTGGTGTTTGAGTCCTGCTCTATTGTTTGGGGCACGGAAGCCCATCACTGCATTCCCTAGGCTTCATTGTCTTCAGCCATAATGTGAAAACTCCAGTAACTCACAGTTCTGTGAGTGTCTAGAGCTCAGATTAGCTGATTTCTAATACAGCACCCCTGTTCTATGGTGAGTGCTGCTGCTGCTGCTGCTGTTTTGTCTTGGAGATTAGGTTTTTCAGAGACAGGACCCTGTGCAGACCAAGCTGGCCTCAAATTCACTATGAAGTCAAGGGTAACCTTGAAATTCTGATCTCACCCCACAACTCTCTCACCGAAGTGCCTAGTTTCAAACACAGTGTGTTAGGTAAACACTCTAGAAACTAAGCTGTAGTGCCAAGTCCCGAGACCTGTGCTTTTGAAACCATATCTAGTCAGAGGTAGAAAGGGTGAGTACCCAATTTGTCATATCAGCAAATACCTCAGACACACTGCATGCACATGCACACACACACACACACACACACACACACACATACACACAACCACAGGAGCCAAGATACTCTGATCATTCCTAAGCATATGGATTTTCTGCTCTGAGGATTTGTTTTAACTTAACAGGAGAAAAGAATTTGAATTCCTTTTCAAATATATACAAAGGGAATGCCCTTATTTACTTTGTGATATATTCTCAGATGTAGTCAAGAGCTTGAAGCAAGGCTAAAAACCACTCTTGGAGCTGGGGAGATGGTTCTGTGGGTAAAGCTTGCTACACAAGAGAAAGGACCAGAGTTCAGATCCCCAGCACCCATCTAAATGTCAGACAAATGTGACGAGGGAGGTAGAGACAGGAAATCACCAGGGCAGTCTGATGAGAAACCCTGCCTCAATACATGAGGTAGAGTGCAAGGGAGGAAGACTCTCAATATCAACCTCTGGCTAAGACAGACAGACAGACAGACAGACAGACAGACAGACACATGCACGCATCCACATAAAAAAATAAATACCAATCTCCCCCCTCCCCCCCCCCGCTTGCTCCTGTGAGCTATACTACACTATGTGACTTCTTCAAAGACTATAAATAGTGGAGAACATTGACCTGGTGGCTTCCAACCAGCCTCAGTTTGCTGCCCTGGCCTTGGACTTCAGCACTCCAGGGACCTCCATTTTGTCTCATTGCCCTTACATGGATTCAGAGTGCCTAGCCCACTCTCCACCTCTCCACTCACCCCAGTCAGTAAGGCTGCCAAGCTATAGGACACACAGCTAAATGAGCAAACACCCTTCTCCAGAGCCTTCGCCTTCCCAGTCAGACCTCTCCCATAGAAGGAGTGTCCCTTTCTTCCCACAGTGGGCTCACAGAGTCTCGGCTGAGCAGCCTTTGGGTCCCTTGGTTTCAGTGAAGTATGCCACCACCCCTCAGGGCAAGATGTAAGAGCTGCAGCTTCTGAGGCTGATAGTCACAGAAGGTCACTGCATTCAGATGGCAATGGTTCTGATCAGAAAAGCTGTTAGAGCTAAGTCATAAACATTGCTAAATGTGACAGCCAACCCCAGTCTGGGGCCGGGGACAAGAGAAAATCGGGACAGATATAACCATAGGTGCCTCTTAAAGATATCCCAGTCTAAGATATTGTCCAACAAAGTACAACATGAAATAGCAATTGTTATTCTGTTGCCTGGTGATGGATGGCCCACGAGCATGAAGACCTATTTCTAATTTCTATCTGTAAGAGTCACGTTCTGAACCTCTCCCAACTTTGCAGTTCACAGGGACAAGACTGAACCTAACTATACATCTTTGATGTGACAGAGTAGGCAACACAGCATTCACATTGGCAGAAATGTTGGTGTTCTCTTTTGCTCTTTTTAAAACTATAGCCCAGAACTTTGCCTTCCAATGATGTGATGAGTGGATGATGGGTGGGTGGGAGAATGGATAAGTGGATGGATGGATGGATAGATGGATGGATTGTTGGACAGATGAAAAGGATGGATGAATGAGTGGGTGATGGGTGGATGGGCAGGTGGGTGAGTGGGTGGATGGATGGATGACTAGGTTGCCAAACATTTCCCAGTAACCATCCCAAAGCTTTAAAGAGCAAGAAGACTCCAAAAAACTCAAATGAGCCACACAAGACATCTAGTGGAAGGGGTTGACAAAGTCACTGAAGGAATTTTAAACACTTCTTTCAACACCCTAGCTTAACATTTAACATGGAAGTTGCCATGCCCAGCCATTGGTGGTGACCCCAGAAGGGAAAGAAGCAGAAAAGAAAAGAAAAAAAAATGTAATGAGGAACAAACAACTAATAGAGTGTGGATGAGAAGAAACATAAATCAAGATGCAATGTGACTGTCCAGGACACACACACACCATCAACACAGACAATGATTTTCTTCCTGATCCTCTCTGCAGTCCCCGCTAGCCCAGCCCATCATTCTACACAGTGCTTCATTGTGGAACAGAACAATAGGTACACTGTGCCAAGCTATAATTACCCTAGAAGAGATAGCAAAGTCAAGGCAGTAGTGAGCAGCACATACTGGAGGCCACGCCACGAGAAACAAACAACAAAAACGACGACACACTGAAAGATGCCTATGATAGCAAGCTGCTGAAGCTAGTCTTCTTTCCTATCAGCTGGAGAGGGGGATACTTCTTCTTTACACACAAGCCCACCTTTCAGTGAAACTGATCAAGGACTGGGAGAAGGGATTATTAGAAGGGCTGTATTCATTTTTTTAATCAAAAGACAGAGAGTAGGGGAAGGTATCCTGGGTATGAAGAAGTGACAAGACCAATATAAGGTACGTAGAAAGCCCTCATAAGTAACAGAACTTGGTTCTATTGAACAACCCCATTCCATGAAACATTCCCTTTGGGGGCTGGAGAGATGGCTCAATGGTTAAGAGACCTTGCTGTTCCCAGCACCCATACAGCAACTCACAAACATCCATAATCCCAGTTCTTGGGGAATATGACACCCTTTTCTGACCTTGGTAGCATCAGACACACAGGTGATGCATATATGTGTGTGCACGCACAAAATATCAACACACAAAGATAAATGAATCTTTTAAAAATGAGAGAGGAAGAGTCCCTCTTGGTACTCTAGTGAAAGGGACCTTGCAATAAAATATACACAACTCTGGGTGGTATCATTGAATAACAAGGAATCTGAATATCTGAATTCTCAAATACTAGCTATCTCCTAGATCAACTCAATGGATGTGTGTCCCATATCTGTCACAGGTAAGGTGTCAAGCTAGCAACTAGGGAACAGAAAGCAGCATCCACTTTCTTTTCAGAGCCTCAGCTGTTCTACAGGCCGAGTGAGGGTTTCCCACCAGCCCTGGAGACTTGTGTACATAAACGCTTCTTCTAGATTCCACATACAGCTCTGGCATCACCTAGGACGTGTCTCCCAGCCCTGTTGGTGGCTGGGAGAAACCTATTGCTATTAAACCAGCACTCCAAAGAGGAGGTAGCCAGCCAGTTTCACTTGGGGCCATTTTCACCTGACCAGACAATGGCAAAGTCTGAAAACAGGGTTGTGTTTTCCAGCACACCTCTGGTTTTAAAGGAAAATAGCTCTCATTTCTCCACAGGGATTCTCCTCTTTCCTTCCTACTGGGAATAATCTGGCTCCCACCCCACCCCCCTACACACACAGGAGACCTCACAACAGCCGACAGTCCCTCTAAGTCACTGAGGTCCTATGTAGAGATAGCCAACCTCCCTCCTCACATCAGCTGCTAAAGCCTCCTCAATTATATGATCTTCAGTTGATAGAGTAGCCTACCTAGCAGGCATGAGGTCCTGGGTTCAATCCCAACACTGAATAAACCAGACATGGTGGCACATGTCTGAAAATCCTGTAATCCTAGAAGCAGTGGAAACAGAAGTTCAAGGTCATTCTCAGCTACACTAATGCCAGACTAGGCTACTGAAACCTTGTTTCAGCATACACATGCATGCACGCCTATGTAAGCACATGCACACAGACACACACACACACACACACACACACACACACTCTCCTGCTTGTCTTCATCTGCCCATCCCCCTCGTCTGTTAACTATACTTCTGCCATAACTGAACAACTTCGTGGTTACTCATTTCCTTCTCCTTACCACACCCAGTGGCTACTTCCAAGCTGTCACATTGCTCTACCAATCTTCAACATTCTTTACCAGACATGATTGGATCATCCAAGAGCCAGGGCTCCACTCATATGCTGAAGCATCCCTCCAGGATGTCTCCCGGCCTCTCTTCCCTCCCTCCATGCCCACTACAGTGGCCTCAACTCATGACAGCAAAGGGCTTCAGACAACTCAAAGCACCTCCATGCTCACTGCCGTTTTTATTATCCTGTGTGTGTGTGTGTGTGTGTGTGTGTGTGAGTGAGTGTGTGTGTGTATGTGTGTGTGCATGTATGTGTGTGTGTGTGAGTGTGTGTGTATGTGTGTACATGCTACAGCTTGGGTGCAGAGGTCAGAGGACAGATTGCCAGAACTGAGCTACCCTTATAGCATGTGAATCACATATATTAAATGTAGGTCATTAGGCCTGGCAACAAGTACCTTCACCCTATGGGCAATCTTACCAACTCTTTCATCACCCCTTATAATAAAAACATTCAGCCCTGCAAACTTTGAGGAAATACCACATAATAATGACTTTCTCCACTAGGTGTGGTGGTTTGAAAGAAAATGACCTCCAAAGGGAGTGACACTATTGTGAGGTATGGCCTTGCTGGAGTATGTATGTATGTATGTATGTATGTATGTATGCTGGAGTATGATGGAGAAAGTTTATCACTCTGGAGGTGGGCTTTGAGGTCTCATATATGCTCAAGATATTGTTCAGTGTCTGAAACCACTTCCTATTGCCTGTGCAGGATACAGAACCACTCCACCACTCCAGCACCACGTCTACCTCCGTACTGCCATACTTCCAGCCTTCATGCTCTCCAAAATGATGACAATAGAATCAACCTCAGAACTGTAAGGGAGTCACCTCAATTAAATGTTTTCCTTTATAAGAGTTGCCGTGGTCATGGTGTCTCTTCACAGCAACAGAAATCTTATCTAAAACACTGAGGGGAAAGAGCCTATTTTTGCAAGCAACACTGTTCTAGAAGTGTGGGAGTCCTCTAATAGAAATATAACCAATTGACACCCCAAATCTAATGAGTTTTCACACATACAATTCTCTCCTCACCGCCTCTCTCTCCCATGGCCCTTGCTTAGCCACAGAAACTGCAGTTGTCTGATCAATCCTAAGGACATGGAATGGACAGCTCTCTCCAGCCCGTAGACTGGCCAGCATGTAAATATTTGCTAAAATGCAGAAAGACTGGGAAGTCAGTCAGCACAGATGTTCACTTGCTCCCAGGGACCTCACCTTCACCCCCTCCCTCCTGCTCCCCAGGACAGTCTCTCCTTTGTCTCTGACATGGCCCAGGACAGAGATTACCTACCTGCAAGGCCAAAGAAAAGTTTTCTCTCACCTAGTGCATCTCAGGGGCCACCATTAGCCCACACTAAAACATCCTAGGAGATCCACAAGGTAGATGAGCAGGGGCCTAGAAAGAAACCCTTCACCTATTTAGGACACAATCTTGAAGGAATTTGTGTCATTTTTGTCATTCTGTAATTGTCATCACTCACTAACTGGGTGCCTTAGGCAAAACACCTTTTAGTTCTGTTTTCCATCCAGAAAGTAGAGACTGAAATAGGCGTCTCTTAGGGCTACTGTGAGGATCTAGTGGATGGGCATGAGAATGTGCCAAGGGCAGTGCACAACAAGTAACAGAGACTCGGCAGATGTGCTATTGTTCATGCTACTGTATTACTAGAATTATTTTTACTATTAAGACTGATGTTCTCAGGATGAAAAAGAAAGACAGCGAGGAGACTGAGGAAATAAAAGTCCTTGCTGCCAAGTCTTACAACTGGAGTTTGAGCCCTGAAACCCACATGGAAGGAGTGAAAACACTTTACACACTCACATTTACACACAGAGTACACACACCACACACACACACACACACACACACTGATGATGAATATTTTATTTTATAGGTGGTGTGTGATATTGTACACTCCGACACTTACTAGTGTTGACAGAGGGGTCTTTAGACAACACCTAGAAAACAAGACCCTAACCTTCTGAGACCTACCAAGAAAAGAGAGAAGGAAATGGTCTGGGACAATGGCATCCAGAGCACATGACTAGAAAGAGATAAGCAAAGAGATGGGAGAGTTAGGAACAGCACAAAGGTCAGGAATGGACTGGTCCTCAGGAAGGGGAGGATCAAAGTTGGGTCAGAAGCCTGGAAGGGATGCTCAGAAGTGGGGTAAGAGTCAGAGCTGAAGTCAACAAAGATGAGATACATTTCAGAGATATCTGATTGTGAGTCACACTGAGAATTCTTTCCACAACCCCACCACAACATCAAATGTCCTGCTTTGTGAAGAAATTGGGAAAGGGGAGGGAGAGGGGGAAAATGTGCTTCACTGAGTATTTTAAAACAAGATGTTTTGAACTCCAGGAGGAAAAGCAGGTCCCAGCAGGCCTTGTAGCAATTCTGAAGCCAAGAGGCTCACCACAGGGCCTTTCCACTCTGGACATATGGAGCGTTCCAAGGACATTCTTCCAAGTTAGATTTTCAATAATGTGTGAGAATAGCCTACCATTTACTCCCCAGATGAGGTAGTATTTAGATATTAGCCTGGAATCCCAGGCCAACATCTTCAGAGATGCCAATTTAAAAAATTATTATTGGGGGAAAAAAAGCTTGTCTATAGAGATCTCTTCCTGACAGAGTACTAGCCAGAGGGTCTCTTGGCTTTGTAAAAATGGCTACTTTCAGAACCTATAGCTTACATACGTAGTGGTCTGTGCTGTTTTCTCCCTCTCTGGAGGCTGAGTCAGGAGGATCATGAGTTGGAGGTCTTTATAATATGACTCTGTCTCAAAACAAAACAAAACAAAAATATGTAGCTCAGATTTTGGTTCAGTTAAGAAACCAAAAAACAGTTTCATTGATTCGGTTTCTAGTACAAAGCACTACCTAATGTATGATCATGGATATGGTGTGGCCCCTCTGAAATTCACAGTAGAACTTAATTACTATTGTGAAGTATTAAAAACTGTAGAAACCTAATCTGATTTTGGTGTTTAGAGCTGTACCCTTGAGAGAGCTAGAAAAGTGACTCAGAACAGAGTAGTCCTGAGTGAACATCAACGTCTTTATAGGGATAGGACAAAGAACAGGAAACATACGTGCATACACTGTCTCTCACTGTACAATGTCCTGCATCATCCCATGCTTCTGCCTGCAAGAAGGTTCATACATCCAGTCCTTTGACTGTGGACCAGAACCTTGAACTAACCAAGCCTCTTGTCTTTATAACTCATCTTATCTTTGGTATCATCTCATTAGCAACAATAAATTACTTGGGTAAGTGAGTTCATGTCTTTGTACCTAGGCTTGTTCCTCTGAAATTTCTACACATGATTAACTTGGTGGTGTTTTTCAGTTTGTTTTTGTTTTTTTGTTTGTTGTTGGTTTTTTTGTCTTTTGATGTTTCTCTGTGTAGCCCTTGCTGTCCTGGAACTCATTCTGTAGACCAAGCTAGCCTTAAACTCAAAGATCCACCTGCCTCTGACTCCCAAGTACTGGGAATAAAGGTATGTGCCACCACTAACCAGGTGTTTAGAAGAGTTATTGGTTTAGGCTGGAGTATTTTTTTTTTAGCCTGATGATGAGATTCCAGATGGAACTGTGGGGACAGGAGAGAGTGAGGGTGAGGAAGGCCAGGGACAGAGGATGTGCAGCCGGTGAGAGGGGGCAAGGCTCTTCACCCAAAATTCCACCCTGGAATATTCACTCCTGGAGAGTCATGGGAACCACTCTATATCATCATCACCACCATCACTCAGCTACCACATCCTGCCTTGCACCCTGTCTGATAGCTCCAGGCCAGATGCCTTCCATGGGACCACAGAACAAGCACCAGCTCTAGAAAAAGGTGAAAAGCAGGGACGCCAAGGTAGCCACTGTGTCACTATAGGAGCCCCCGCCAGGCCTCCCAGAACCACTCTGCAGAAAGGAAGAGGCCCGGAGAAAGTGAAAGGCAAGTCACATGTATGTATGATGGTGTGGCAGTTTGAATGTAACTGCCTCCCCTTCAAAACTTCATAGGGAGTGGCACTATTAGGTGTGGCTTTGCTGGAGTGGGTGTGGCCTGTTAGAGAACATGTGTCACTGTGGGGTGGGCTTTGAGGTTTCCTATGCCTGGGATAACACCCAGGGTCTCAGTCGACTCCCTGCTGCTGCCTGTAAGATGTAGGACTCTCAGCTCCAACATCACGTCTGCCTGTGTGCTGCCTTGCTCTCTGCCATGACGTGATGGATTAAACCTCTGAAACAGTAAGCCACCCCAATTAAATGTTTTTCTTTGTAAGAGTTGTGGTCACAGTGTCTCTTCCCAACAACAGAAACCCTAAGACAGATGGATTGCAGGTTCCGCAGTCTGGAACAGTAAGGGGAATCCAGGCATGGCATGGATGGGTCTCACCCCACGTGTATAACCTGGGTCCCTGGTAGCTGGACTTGGACAGAGACTCTTGAGCTTATCTGGCTCCTTTGGGGTTCATCAGACTGGAGAACCCCAAAATATAAAGTTCTGCAGACAACACTAAGGAGAATGGGTCCTGCCCACATTCCTCACGCACGAGAGAAAAAGGAGATGCTGTAAGAAAACTCACACCTCCATTCAAAACCCAAATGCCCATCTGGGATGGGGATAGTGAGAGCATCTGATTCTTGGAATTATCAAGAGACAGAAATGAGAAAAACAATGGAAAGCATTTGGCACTGTGGTTCACAGGAAGGATTCTATGGGTCTCCTCTTCTTCGGGAGCAGCAAGCATATAAATAAAGTTATTCTTCCATGTCTGTCCATCTTCTTAAACTGGAGAGATCATGGGGAAGATGCAGGTAGATGATCAATAGTGGAGCCTTGGAAACAAAGGACGGGCTGATAAGACGGTACCCAGGCTCTGCAAAGATCATCACCGTCAGGATGATCCAGCCACACAGCAGCTCTGAAATGCTCCAGCCCAGAACATGCCATTGATATGCCAAGTCAAATGGGGACACACACAGAGGGGGCTTCCCTGCCAGAGATATGCGCTGAAATGACGTGGGGAGAAGAATGTGAATCCTACAACAGCAGCTGGGCACCCAAAATTCAGAGATGTACAGGGAGGCTGGAGGGAAAGGATGGCACAGAAAAGAAGTAGGAAGCAGGGCATGCTGGGATATGCCTGTAATACCAGTGCTGAGAAAGCCACGGTGGAAGGACTGATTGAGTTCTCAGGCCAGCCTGGCATACATGATGAATTCAAGGCCAACCAGAAATAGATAGTAAAGCAGGAAGGAATCAGGGAGGGAAGAGGTAGGGGAAGAGAATAAACTGGTACTACATTTGAGCCTAAAAGACAGATGAAATGATTCTACCTTTTAAAAGTCAT
The DNA here is from genome assembly GCA_004025045.1 of Sigmodon hispidus. Taxonomy (NCBI): domain Eukaryota; kingdom Metazoa; phylum Chordata; class Mammalia; order Rodentia; family Cricetidae; genus Sigmodon; species Sigmodon hispidus. The sequence continues at coordinate 28,864 of PVIH01011953.1, forward strand.
TGGGTGGGACTATTTCTAGGACATAAAGACTCCAAAAGTTTAGGAAAAACTTATATCTTCCATTAAAACTAAAATGGCTGCTTGGACACTGAGCCATGCGTACAGGGACACACCACCCTGAGAAAACAGAGCAGAAGGGAGGGTGATGCTTCTCCACTAGGGAATGTCAGTCAGTATGTCAGGAAACAGCAGAAGTGGAGGGAGGGCCACAGGACAGACGTTCCTTCAGAGTTCAAAGTGGGGAGCCCACACAGCCAACACCCTGATGGTGGACTTCCAGCCTCTGCAATGTAACACATTACATTCCACACATTACATACTGCTACCCAGTCTGTGCTATTTGTTATAGCAGCTCTCACATACTAATACATCCTCAGCCTACCCATTCTTCCCCTCACTGATCAGTGGAGTAAATTGACAACTTCCAGAAAGTCATCATATTTTACTTTATATCCAAGAGACTAGACACTGAAAGAATTCACAGTGAACAAGGCAGAGTGTTCTCTCTCCAAGAGCTCACAGGACGCAAGTGAGCTTCATCTGACACCTTCCCAAACACATCCACATATATTGTCTCTTGCAGGTGACAGGCCTTACTGGGAGGTAGGTAAAGCCGCCCACATGATTGTGGCCTGCAGATGAGAACACTGGCTTTTAGAGAACCGGAGACCTGCTTTGAAGGCTGCAGCATGAAGTGGCCGAGAAGGAGAAAGAGCAGAGACTTCAGAGCACAAAGCTGTTGGGTGAGACTTTCTCTCAGCCTGTCTGGCTGCCTCCTTGGCAGGACGAGGAACCTCATCTCCCTTTGCAAGAGAAGCTGCTGAGGCAACTATGCGGGGAGGGGGCGGAGGGGAGTTGTTAGGATCCAAGACCTGATCCTAGCAAGCTCCAGAAGGCCAGAGAGGTCCGCCAGATAGGCCTGCTAAAGACAGATGCAGTCACAGAGAAATGAGAGGCAGGTGCAGTCTGCCCTCTCTCAGGATCCCTTACTTCCCCCCCCCCCCCCACTCTTCTAACCCAAAGGCAGGGCAGGTTCCTGGTAACAGTGCTGCCCTGTGTTGTCAAAATAGTGAGGCGCTGGAAGGAATTCACAATGGAATCTATGTGCCTCTGCAGCCTCCTAAGTGCCTGTCCACCGTGGTGGTGGATAAACCCGCTAATGTGCTAAGCATTTTCTGGCAGTGCTGGGAGGTAGGGCTGGTATTTTGGGAGCTTGGAGAAGCTTGGAGGTGACACTCCTGGTCACCCTGGAAAGGAGGAACAGGCATAGAATACCAACCTCAAGCCCCCTCCCCTGATGTCATGGAGCAACCAGGCCACATTTTGGGATTCCTGAAGCATCAGGTGTGTGGGCAAAGAGATCAAACAACCTGGTAATCAAATTCAGCACAGAAGCCTCACAGGCCAGGGCTGCAAGGGACAGGGCGCTCTAGAATGCCACTGGCAGGGGATACTTTTTCTGCTGACGCAAAGCAGCATGCAATGCTGTCCAGGAGACCAGGCAGCCAGGCTTGGCCCTGGCTCAGGTTCTCTGAGTTGGCAGGGGCCAGGACCATGATGACCAAACAAAGCATAAGACAGATATTCAGAGGCAGACAGGGCCCAAGGATAAGGGTCCTAGAGGAGAGGGAGTGATAAGTGAAATTTGTACCATCTAGGATGCTCTGTTCCCCAAACACACTCCATCCTCTGCACTGTCTGCTTTTCAGGGGCCCTTTGAGAATGGCTCAGACAAGACACAGGTAGGGAGATCTCACACACACACACACTCACACCACACATATATACACACAAATACACACACACCACATACACATATACACACACATATATACACACACCACCCACACACCACACATATACACACACAAACACACATACAAATATACATCACACACACACTACACATACACCACACATATACACACTCACACCAGACAACATATATACACACACAAATACACACACACATATACACACACCACCCACACACCACACATATACAAACACATATACACATATATATCACACACACACCACACATAAACCACACATATACACATATATACATACATACTACACACACATATATACACACACATATATACACACATCACACACATACACACACACACCAAACACACAAACACATATACATCACACACACCACACATAAACCACACATACACACATATACATACATACTACACACACATATATACACACACATATATACACACATCACACACACATACACACACACACCAAACACACATACACATATACATCACACACACCACACATAAACCACACATACACACATATATACATACATACTACACACACATATATATACACACACATATACACACATACCACACACACATGCACACACATACCACATACACACACACCAAACACACATACACATATACATCACACACACCACACATAAACCACACATACACACATATATACACATACATATACACACACCACACACACATGCACACACATACCACTATACAAACACACAAACACGCATACACACATACCACACACACATACCACATCACGCATACACATACACACCATACATACACACACACCACACACACATATACACACATACTACACACACACTCACACCACACACACACACACCACACTCATAAATCTGAATTCATACAAAATCTTGGTATGCTTTTATCGCTAGTGAACTCACACTTCTTAGAGGAAACCAAAGGAATCTGGGAGTGAGGAAGCAGATAACAGGGTCAAATGGTAGGACTGCTAAAGGGTCCTTCCCAGAACCAACGTGTGACAGGAAGTGTAGTGAGTGACAGGTGACGCTGCACAGGTAAGGAAGAAGCAGGGTCATCTTGGGAAGATAAGCCAATAAAACCCTGACAGGATTCAATCTGGAGGAGAGGAAAAGAAAATCCCAGCTGATAGATGCTGCTGAGAGCTGCAACTTTCAGAGCCCCCCTGGCAAAGGGATGGATCTTCAGACTCTGCAAGCCCAGCCAGCCAGCCACCTCCCAGCCAGCAGCACAAAGAGCACTTCCGCTAACCAGCAAACACCCAGCCAGACCCAGCCCTCCTGTGCCTGCAGCCTACTCCATCCCGTGTGTGCCAGCCTCTGAAAGGCAGTGTCCTCAAGGCAGCTGGAGGGGTATACTATACCAGAGCCACGTGAAGCCAGGAGCAGAGATGGTACTTATCAACATGGCAACCGGCACTTACCCTTTTGAGTCTTGTGTTTTAATCTGCAAACCTGGAAAGGACAAAAGTGCTCTTGTGAACTGGGGGAAGCTATCCAGATGAGATGATGTAGGCTGGATGCTGGGCACAAAGTGAGGGGTGGGGCTGCTCCATGAAGGCTGGTCCCCCTCCTTCCTTCCTTTCTTCCTTTCTTCTTTTCTTCCTCCCTTCCTTCTTTTTTCTTAGCACCATAGTTGTTGCAGGGACAATATGACTTGGAGTTTATGAGTTTGGGGAGACAAAGGCACATGCTGAGCAACACTAGTGATAAGTTAATAGAACCTCCTCTAACCTAGCACCCCCATAGTTGCACAGTAAACTTCTCCCCTGTCCTGCACCTTTATGAAATAACTTGTCCAGTAGTCTGTCTTTAGTAATTCCATGAGGGCATCAACCATACTTTCCTCCCAGGAGAAATGGTAACCAGTACTGTGTCTTCGTGACCCCACAAAATCCTCTTCAGTGTCACCTCCTCATTTAGATTTCACATACATTGTCCTTTCTTTGAAAGCCCAAAACAGTCGATCTGTATTTGTCACATGAACTCATCAAAATCTGTCTCTGTCACACTTGGGAGACTGAGGCAGGAGTACCATGAGTTCAAGGCCAGTCTGGGCTACAAGAGACTCTTTCTCAAAGAAAGAATTAAAAGGAAAACAGGAAAGAAAAGGAAAAAATTTCCATTGCAGATCAGATTTCACCTGCATATTCCCAGCAAAACTAAGTACCATGCATGCTAACTGTGAGACCAATGTAAACCTGATTCCAAGCCAACTAGACATCTCAATATTTTTAATTTTATAAATCTCAACCCTTACCTCATCCTCTGCAGAGGAATTAACTCAAACTGGGTCAGAGAGCTAAATGTAAGAACAAAATCTATGAAAGTTCTAGAAGAAAATCCTGTTCACCTTAACTTGGGCATCCCACTATGTTGGATTTCATCAATATTTAAAACATCTGCTCTCTGGTGGGCACTAGTATCAAAATAAAAACAAGCCATAGACTAGAAGGAAATATTTGCAATAATGGATGTCTAGTCAGAATATATAAAGAACTCCTAAAATTTAATAATAAGTCAAATGACCCAATTTTTTAATAGACAAAAGAACTGAACAGACTTTGCATAAAAGATGAGCTACAGATGGCCAAAAAGCATGGGAAAAAAATGTTCAACATCATTAGTCATCAGGGAAATGCAATTAAATCACAATGAGATAGCATTAAACATCTATTATGATGGCTAAAATTAAAAAGTCTGACAATGCTGAGCATTGGCTAGGAATATACAGTGTAACTGGAGCTCTCATAGTTGCTGGTGGAAACAGCAGACACAGCAGCCACTTTGGAAAGCATTCTGGGAGCATCTTTAAAGCTAAATAAACTCTGTGATCCAGCAATCCCACACACAGGCATTGGGCAAATGCTCCAGAGACACGAGAATGTATAGCCATACAAAGACCTATATATGAATGTTCCTAACAGCTTTGTTCATAACAGCTCAAACTTGGAAGCAACCCAAACATTCATCGGTTGATAAATGGATAGGCATGCTATGGTGCAGTCAGGCAATAGAAGGCATCCATGCATGTGATAATCTTAGTGAATCTTAAGTCCACTTTATTAGCTTCTTTTTGCTACTATAACAAATGGCCACAAAATGACATAGCTTAAAGCAACACAAATGTTTTGTCTGTAGGCCACATGGCCAAAGTCAGTCTCACTGGATCAAGTTGTCAGACTAATTCCATGAGAGGGCTGAGAAACGCTGTCTCCTTATCTGGAATAACTCCTGGAGGCCCATGGCCCCTCTCTCCAAATACCAACACTGTGTCTTCCAATCTCCCACTCTCTTAGCTTATGCTAGAAGGAATGTGTGTAGGATCAAAAGTACAGGCGAGTACAGAAAGTTGTGGAAACTCACAGGCCATCCCATATTTCCAGGGCATGTAATAACATTGCAAAGATGAGTGTACTGAAGGCTGGGAATACAAGCTCAAGGGCCTGGCTTCAAATCCCAGGTGCTTTTAAGGAAACAGGAGGAGGGTTAGAGAGATGGCTGAGTGGTCAAGGAACCTGCTGAACAAACACACACACACATATGCACGCACACACGCACATACGTGAGTTTGTATCCCAGCAGCCACATAAAAAGCCAGATATGGCACAACATGTCTGTAACTCCCATGCTACGGAGGCGGAGGCAGAGGCAGAGGACTCCTGGCCAAATTGGTGACCTCCAGCTTTAAAAAGAGAGCTTGTCAAAAAAAAAAAAAAAAAAAAAAAAAAAAAAAAAAAAAAAAAAAAAAAAAAAAAAAAAAAAAAAAAAAAAAAAAAAAAAAAAAAAAAAAGCAGAAAAGCAAGACACCCCTGACATCCATTCACAGGCACACACACACACACACACACACACACACACACACACACACACAAAGAAAATACAAAGACCCAACAAGAAGAGTATAAGAGTCAAGAGAATCAAGTTTCCACACAGTATATCCATGATAAAAATAAATCATATACAGTCCCAAGGCCTCTCTGAATCAAAACAGAATTTTTCTGGTACATGTGAGCCTTTGCCTTACCTGACAACTTGGAAGCCTTGGACTGCGTGGGCAGCAACATCATGTCCCAGACCCCAACATTCCACCCACTCCATAGGGCATGCCCTTGCTCATATGTACCACACCAATGTAAGCCTGGATCAGCATGACCTTGGATTTCCCCATCTCCCCACCCTGGGGCCAGCTGATCCCCAGCCACAGTACAAAGAAAGTATAACCCTTAAAAGGCTGAGGTCTGTACCCTGCTTTCATTTACTTGGGTCATTTTATGGCCTTCCAAGCCTTAGGGCTAACAGGTGCAGGCATTATCAGCCCTATCAGACAGATAAGAAAAGCAAGGTAACTTCAAATACAGGAGATAGAAGCCTGGCTCAGAATCTTACCCGACCCCATCCCAATGACAGCACAAGAGAAAAGACCCTAGTTACAGAGTCTTCCTTCCTCTTCAGCAGGATGGAAAACATGGAACCCTACCCTGCCTACTACACAAGGTATTAATAAAAACTAAAATAAAAAGCTGGGCCTGGAGAGGAGGCTCAGTGGGTGGTTAGGAACATTTGTTGTCTTCGATCCCAGCCCTGGGGAAACAGAAGCAGACAGATCTCTGAGTTCAAGGCCAGCCATAGTGAGTTCCAGAACAGCCAGGGCTACATAAAGAGACCCTGTACTAAAACAAGAAAGAACACTCATTACTCTTCCCGAGAACCCAAGCTCCAATCCCAGTACCCGCATCAAGCAAGGCAGCTCACAACTACCTGTTAACTCCAGTTCTGGCTAATCAGGCTCCATGAGAAGCCACACACATGTGACATACACATAAATAAAAATAATAAAAGCAAATTTAAAAAGAAAAAAGTAGCCTGCCCAAGCACTTTGCAGATTTTAAAATGCTTTAACAAAAGAGAATCAGTTCTGATTATCTTCTCAAGCAATGTCACGAATATTCTCCAAAAGCAAATAATTTTCATTTATTTATGCTTTATCTCTGAGAAAGTTTCTCCCCATGCTATCTTTAGTTAAAAGCGAGACAGCATCCCCAACATCCCAACTTGGATCTCAAGGTCAAATCTTCAAATGCCTGCCTTCAGCTTTACCTATTCTGAAATCAAGCAACTTCCCACATCACACACACACACACACACACACACACACATACACACACACACACATACACACACATACACACACCATCTTCAATCGTTCAGCAATCAGTCCCTCTTCAAAGTGACAGAGTGCTAGCACCCACTGTCAGCCCTTATCCATCTGATGTCTCCCCAGTCAGACCAGCCATGATGCTAACAACATGTGATGCTATGCGACATGGCAGTCCCCTTAGGCCACACAAATGACCCACGGGACAAATGTAGGGGTCCTCCATGCTGTGAAATCAAGCTCTCCAGCTCCTCCTCCCACACAAGCCAAATGTCCACTACCCATTTCTTTGTTTTAAAGGGCACAGGTGTGTATGCTTATGTGTGGACAGGAGTGCCTACATTTGTGTGTGTGTGTGTGTGTGTGTGTGTGTGTGTGTGTGTGTAGATTTGACCTCCAGTGTCCATCTTTGGAGGGCATCCACCTTGCTTTCTCTCAACAAGCCCTGGGGCCCACCATGAAAGCTAGGCTAGCTGGCCAGCTGGTCTCCTGGATGCTCCTGTCTCCAACTCCCAAGGGACTTGGATTACAAGCACCTTTTTACGTAGGTGCTGAGTATTGAACTCACTCAGGTCCTTCTGCTTGAGTACATTACTAATAGAGCTATGTACCCAGCACTGGTCCCATTTCTTAATAGCTAGATTCTGTTCACACCTTTATGCACCAACTACACCCTGACCCCTGATAGGGGTTATAATATCTAATCTATAACAGAATGAATCAGAGGTTACTAACAATGACTAATAGCTACTATGTACTTACTTATTTTTTTTATTTTCCATTTGTTTGTTTGTTTTGGAGGTGGGAGTACACATTCCAGGGAACACCTGTGGGTAGAGTTCTCTACTAGGGGATTTACTAGTCAGATCTCTACTAGGTTTAGGGATTAAACCAAGGTCATCAGACTGAGTCAACTTGCTGGACCTTATTTATTTTAACCAGATCTCCATTTTAAAATATAAACTATAGGGCTGGCAAGATTACTCAGTGAAAAAAGGTTCTTACCCCTAAGTCTGATTCCCATCCTCCAGACTCACTTAGTGAAAGGAGAGAATTCCTACCCACAAATTATATTTTGATCACACCTGGGCTTGGTGTAGAAACCACACAAAATAACTAAGGAAACAAAAATGAGATAGGTAAAACTCAGCCTGTACTTCATGCCATACCCCCAATGTAATCAAAATGAATTCTAATATCACAGTAAACACTAAGATTCTAAGACTTCCAGAAGAAAACACTGTGAGAAGTCCTTAGGACATCGGCATAGTCAAGAGTCTTGAGACACAAAAAGCAAAAACCATACATGAAAAATAAAACTGATTTGAAATTCATCAGAATTTTTAAATTCTGCTTTTTCAAAGACATTACAAACAGGGGTAATGGCCTCACAACAGTAGGAATATAATTAATTATAATAAGTTATGTAAATAACAAGATTTAAATGCCTTTATTCTGTTTTGTATTAGTAAGGAGCATGGGATGGAACCCAGAGAAAGTGTTCCACCACTGAGCTACACAACCCATAAGCACATGGACATACTTAGCATCATTAAGAATCAGAAAGGTACAAATTAAAACTGGAATATGATACCATCTGTATCAATGAATTAGAAAGACTGATAGTGTCAACATCTACTAAGGATGTGTACCAGCAAGAATGCTCATGGTAGCTCATGGCACTATAAGCAACCACTCAGAAAACTATAGTAACTGGAGAAAAACTAGTAGCTAGAGACAGGGCTCAGCAATGAAAAGTGCTCGTGCCTTTCTATAGAAAGAGAGGTAGGTTCCCAGCAGCCACACTGGATGGTTCACAACCTGCTTGTCATTCCAATGCTGCTCTCTACTGGCCTCCATGGACATCCACTCACATGGTATAAACTCACACAGACATATACACATACATATAAATAAAAGATAAATACTTTAAATAAGAAACATGTATGTGGTAGTTTGAATGTGATCAGTTCCCATAATCCCAAAGGGAGTGGTTCTATTAGGAAGTGTCTCTTTGTTGGAAGCGGTATGGCTTTGTTGGAGGAAGTGTGTCACTGTGGGAGTGGGTTTTGAGATTTTCTATGCTCAGGATACCACCCAGTGTCTCAGCTTCTTCTCCAGCATCATGTCTACCTGCATGCCATCATGCTCCCCACCATGATGACAATGAACTGAGCTTCTGAAGCTATGAGCCACCCCAATTAAATGTTTTCTTTATAAGAGTTGCTGTGGCCATGGCATCTCTTCACAGCAATAGAAATCCTAATTATAACAATGTACTAGTCATATGCCAGGGAGTTTCACTCCTAAGTATTCATCCCCATAGTAAGAGGGAAAGAATTCCACTGAAAGAAATGCACACATAGATGCTGTCCCAACTTAAACCATACTATTGCAAAACTGGAAAAAATTCAGCTATCGATTAACTGAGAAAATTATAAAAATTGTGGTGAGTGGATTAAAAAGTGTTGGTGTGTTACACTAACTACGGATTTTCCCAGCAATAAAAACAAGCTACCAATATACAATGAGAAAAACAAGTCTTAGAGAAAAAGAGGCTAGTGAAATGAGCTAGATTTGAAAGGATACATGTTATATGATTTTGTTTATGTACAATTTTACATATGGAAAAACTCGTCTGTGGTAACATAAGGAAATCAGTGGTTGCCTGAGGACAGGCAGGACTGGCTGACTGCAAAGAGGGGCCAGAAAAGGTTTTAGGATTCCACAGCATCCTGTTGCTCCACAGGATATAGACATATATAAATACAGACATCTTTCAAACACCTAGGATATGTAAGCTAAAAAGTACATTCTACTGTAATAAACTACAATAATATGATATTGGTTTAAAACCTTTTGTGAGACCAGGCAGAGCAATGCACATCTGGAATCCCAGAACTTGGAAGGTAAAGACCGGAGGACCAGGAGTTCAAGGCTATTCTTGGCTACATAGTGGATTCAAGGCTAATTTAGACTTCATGAGACCTTTTCTAGAAAAAAAAAAAAAAAAAAGTGCTCTTTGGCAATACATAAGTAAAATCAGAACAATACATGATTAGCACACTCTTGTACAAGGTAAAAATATTTGTCATGTGTATGACAGATGTCTGTATCTTTAATATATAAAGGTCTTTGGAAGTTGGTAGGAAGAGCATTAAGACCTTAGTAAATAAATAGCCAAACAAAGCAGAAAAGAGAACTAAATAAGGATAAGAGAGTGAAAGAGGACCAATGAGATGGCTCCACAGGCAAAGGCATTTGTCACCCAGCATGACACCCTGAGGTTAAGCTTTGGCATTCACACTGTCAAAGCCAGATTCCTGCAAGCTTTGACTTTAGTGTGTGCATGAACATGTGCATAGAGAGAAAGAATTAGTAAAATAATTTAAAAGAAAAAAATTTTAAAGAAACAACCATAATAGCTAACTTAAAAATTAAGACAAGTCACCATATTTCACACACTGCATTAGCACATCTTCGTTTCTATTTTAGTGATAATACGAGAGCCATAGGAAGAGATGGGCACTTGGTCAGGATATAAGAATGGAAACGCAGTAGTAGACAGACAGACCACAGTGCAGCAATAAGGTCCAGAGCCTCAACAACTGTGATGATTTAAATGAGAAATGTCCCACAGAGGTGAAACTATTTGAACACATGGTGTCCACTTGGTGGCACTATTTGGGAAGGAGGCACTATTTGATCTTGCTGGAGGAAGTATGTCACTGGAGGCGGGCCTTAAAAGTTTTATAAGCCTCACCTTATTTCCAGTTTGTTCTCTCTGCTCTGTGTTTCATGCTTCTGTCGCCATGTGGACTGCTTGCTGCCCATGCCTCTCTGCCACACGAGACTCATCCCTCTGGAACCGCAAGTCCAAATAGAAAGTCTCACTTCTGTAAGTTGCATTGATCATGGTACTTTATCACATCAACAGAGAATTAAT
>PVIH01011953.1:39889-66225 GCA_004025045.1 Sigmodon hispidus
AGAGAGAGAGAGAGAGAGAGAGAGAGAGAGAGAGAGAGAGAGAAGAGAAGAGAAGAAAGGGGGAGAGGGAACAGAGAAAGAGATCCCTGACACTGTTGCATGTTGCTTCTCTTTAAAGGCTCCGTGAAAGTGAGCTGTGCAATCGGGGCATGGCCGCAACACTGCGATGCTGACCACGCCCAGGAGGCAAGCTAGGGCAATGTTTATTACATACTAACAATTTCCAGGAAACTAGGCTAAGAATTACCACAATCAAAAGTAGATATTAAGGGCCAGCAGAATGGCTCAGGGAGTATTTGCTGTCCAAGTAAGAAGATTGAGAGGAGACATAAGGCAGAAATGTACATACAACTTTTGTTACTAACTCAGTTATACTAACAAGAAATTAGTTAGAAGGTTGGAGAGATGGCTCAGCGGTTAAGAGCACTGACTTCTCTTTGAGAGAACCTGGGTTCAAATCCTCACACCCACATGGAAGCCCACAAACTCCAGACCCAGAGGACCAAGATGCCCTCTTCTGGCCTCCGTGGGCACCAGGCGCTCATGTGATGTACAGACATAAGTGCAGACAAAACCCCTTTACACATAAATTTTAATTTTTTTCACTTAAAAAATGATCTAAAATAAACCACCAAGAAAACACTAAGAGATCAACATTTGTCCAAGGTAAGAACATAACAAATATTTTTTTAATTCATTCAACTTACATATTACAAACAAACTTCAGGAATAAATGAGAAGTCCAGAAGTCTGCACATGAATGGGTAAAACATACACACATGACTTAACATATGGGTAAAGCATATTCAACTTTTTCCATTGAGACAACAATTGAAAAATCATCTAAATGTCTATCAAGAAAGGTTAAATTGAATAAATTACATATCTACACTTGAAATACCATGTTTCAAATAAAATAGGAAAGCTGGGAGAATAGCTCATGAAGCCCTGTCTACTCAGCATATCCAAAGCCCTGGGTTCAAAACCCTGACACTGTGAGCAAACAGAGGGGCATACCTGTTGCTGTAGAAAAGTCTGAGGTGTCCCATTAAATAGGGAGGAGACAGGGCACGTGATGGGGAAGAGAAAGGAAGGTGGGGGGAACAGGCCATACACTATGTATTTGAGTGAAAATGGCCCTATGCAACCCTTCAAAATAAAAGTAAGTACATATGATATAGTACAGGACACTTGGGAAAGCAACTTTTTTAGTGGAGAAAAGGAATTATTAAATAAAAACATAACCCTAGGACATCACCAGAAAAAAAAAAAAAAAAAAGTCAGACAACTCTGGGCAGGGAGATAAGGGGGAAGGGTAGCTAAAATTAACAATGTATGGAAGAGCCATAAAGAAACCTGATATTTGAAACACTAATCAAAAAGTCGTATGTGTGTGTGTATGGATGTATGGGTGTATGTGTGTATGGATGTGTGTATGTGTGTATATGGATGTGTGTATGTGTGTATATGGATGTGTGTATACTGTGTGTATATGTGTGTATACTGTGTATATATGTGTGTGTATGTGTATATGTATGTGTGTATGTGTGTATATTGTGTATATGTATGTGTGTATGTGTGTATATTGTGTATATGTATGTGTGTATATTGTGTATATGTGTGTGTATGTGTATATGTATGTGTATATGTGTGTATACTGTGTATATGTATGTGTATGTGTGTATACTGTGTATATGTGTGTATGTGTATATGTGTGTATGTGTGTATACAGTGTGTATTATGTGTGTGTGTATATACTGTGTATATGTATGTGTATGTGTGTGTAACTGTTTTTTATTACCTACAAGGGTAGCTAAAGCTGCTCCCAGAAGCCATAGGTTATTTAAAAAAAAAAAAACTTAAAAATTGATGGGGGTGGAATATCCCCTATCAGTTGGTCAGGGAGGTCCCTGAGTCCCCCCCCAAAAAAAAACAATACAGGAAATTATCACTGCTGTCGGCTCCACACCAGAACTAGTAGGCAAGACCCTATTACCTAAGACACCACAGGCCTTGATTATAGGACATAAAGTATTCAGGCTGGTGCTGGGCTGCAAGCTTCCTTCCTGCTGGCTAGCCCTCAGAGTACAGCCTGAAGTGTTACAGCCTGGCAGGGGAGAACTCTCAACAATGGTTATGGGCTCTGTTTGCAATAATACTGACTGGCCACACACAATGAGCCAATGGTACAACAGTGGCAAGCCTGTTATGGGGGTAAACAACTGCTTTTTGATTGGATTTGATACCCAATTCACAGGATAAAATTCATATCTGGTAGTATAAACTCTGTCAAAAGCCTGTGGCTAGGGAGATGACAGGCTGTAATGGAGAAGCTACTGTTTTACTAACTAAACATGGTGCCCTCTTCAAATTGCCCTCTAAAAAACTGTTTGTGCCCATAGAAGAGTTGTTGCTGTCCATCCTGGTCAGAGAAAATCATTTTTTTAACCATCAGTAATGGCTAGAGATGGCTATAGAGATGCTGAGAAAAATGGCTGGTTAGTGACCAGTCATAAATAGAACATCTGTATCACTTCCCCCATGGTCAAGGAACCCTACAGAAGAAGGTGCAGAAAGAATGTAAGAGTCAGAGGAAAGGGAGTTGATGCTAGTGGATAGGTCAGCTTCTGTCTAGGGAACAGAAACTATTCTATCAATGCCACATACCCTCCCAAAGCAAGCTGTGACTTTTACAGCTCTCCTGAAGTTCTATGAAGGGAAAACCGGGGGGGGGGGGGGCACAATTATAAGCCCAACACAGAGAAAAGGGAAAAATAAGAGAAAGATGGAGGTGCCACCTGCCTGTTCACCCCTCCAGCACAAACTCCAGATGCCCATTATAGCCTCACTCAACTTCCCAGAATCCTTTGCTCTCACCAAGCTAGACACTTCTCTCCGGAGACCTCAGCATTCTTCATTCTTGTTACTACTGAGATAAAAACACCACCAACAACTAAGACATTAAATCCTAGTTAGCTAGGAGGAGAAGAGAGGTCAGCAGAGGGTTCAAGTCTTTGCAGTAGGGGTTTAAAGTGGCAACTAAACCGAGCTTGTCGGCACAAGCCGGAAATCTCAGGATTTGAAACAGAGTTCAAGTTCAGCTCAAACTACACAAAGAGTTCAAGGCCAGCCTGGGTTAGGTATGACAAAACCCTGCCTCCAGACAAAAAACAAAAGAGAAAGTACAACTATCTAATAGCATCCTGTCTGTGTCTGCTCACCTTGAGTCGCCTGTATCACTAACACAGCGTCCTGGAAACCTGGAATCAGGGCCTCCCTTCTTAAAAGATTAGAGAGGCCCGAAAGACAGGAGCGTGGGAGAAAAGGGAGCCCTTCACACCAACACGCAAGGACATGAGTCTCTGCCCCTATCTCAGCTATTATGCATTCCCAACCGGCCTGGCCAATATCCAGAGAGACTCCAGGCTGGTGAGTCCATGAATGTGAGGCTAAGATAAGCTGGGCAGCAACAGGGAAGCTTGCCCAGGGTTATATATGGTCTGCTGTGCACAGGCGTGAGGAGCTATGGGAATCTTCAGTTCCCCGGGCATTTCCTGCATTTGTTCCTGCTCCCTAGGATTAAGGATTCTCTCTTGCTTCCCCCTCCCTCTGACTGTCAGTGAGCAGTTGCCTTGTGAACATGGGAAAAGGAAAGAGAGAGAGAGAGAGAATGTGTGTGTTTTAATGTACATCTTAAAATCCCATGGACCTTGGATGCTTGTTTATAGTAAAACAGTAAGAGGCAACATTTTCCATGTATCTATGGGACAGTCACCCCGCAGCACATATTTCAAAAGCTAGATAAAGACCAACCTCTCTACAAGATCCCCAGCTGAAAACATGCTTAGAGAGCCCAGAAAATGATGTGCTTCCTTCCAGCAAGAGGGAAGCTGAGTCCTTCCAGGAGATTCGATGTGATGTGTCTGGACGGAAAGAAATGGGAGAAGAGCCTTCTAGAAAGTGAAACAGAGACAAGAAAGCCTGGGGAAAGGGCATCTTCATGCAGACATCAAAGGAGGTTAGAGAGGAGACATTGAAATGCCTTATGGGAGCTGAGGTGTCCACAGCAGGGCTTATCTCCTTTCATTAAGTGCAGGCATCTCTGAGTTTGTCCTGTGAACCCTCCAGAAGAGAGCTAACTCCAGCCCAGTGGTACTAACAAGGCCTGGATGAAAGGAATACCTTCCCCCTCGCCTAAGGGTCAGATGCCTGGAAAAATTCCTGGGATGATTTGGTGTTGCCTGAGGTGGCTCCGGAGCCACCCTGGCTGGAAGAGAATTGTGGCTTTGAACAAAGGCTGCCAGGACTGGTCTTGGCTAGTGAGAGTCACTTTCAGGTCTCTGTATGACTGCCCTTGCCACGCGTCAGCCTGGATCTCCTTCAACACCTCTTTTCCTTGTTCCGGGAGGAACACTTGAGAATCTCCTTCATGAAGCATTTTACATACTTTCTGGAGATCCAAATGCAGGTCCCTCATGCTTGCCCAGAAAGTAATTTAGCCACTAAGCCATCCCCCTCCAGGTCCCATACATAATTTTTGATCAACCCCCTTCTCTCATCAACCCTTCCTCAGCAAATAAAATACCTACTGAGCTGAATGCACAGAGCCAGGAGGAGCAGGCTGGTGTTGGCAGACTGTCCTCATTTCTACTCCCATCCAGTCATTTGTTCCTCAAGCCTGTGAGAAGCTGCTCTCTGCCAAGCCCGGGCATTCTCTCTCACACCTCTTTAATTGATCGGCTAAAAGTAAGCTCAGGCTCCATCCAGCAATTCTCTTCACATATAAGAAACAGAAAAATCCCACAGGCTCTCTAGGCAAGCATCAGACCCCTACAGAGTAGGACTGTATCTATCCACTGGTGAATCACACCCTCAAGAACACATGCGGGGAAGGAGGCTGGAAAGATGGCTCAGTAGTTAAGACCACTTGGTGCTCTTCCAGAGGACCTGAGTTCAACTCCCAGCAGCTGCATGGGGCAGCTCACAAACTGCTTGCAACTTCCACCTCCACAAAATTCAGTGATCTCTTCCATTCTCCTCAGGCACCCACATGGGGCACAAACACCCACGAGCATGAGGAGAGAGAGAAATTGGCTGGAATGTGTAAGGGTTTCCAGGCCCAGCGCATCCAGGAGTAACCCTGAGGATTCTATCGATGGAGTTTAGTTAGTTGATAGTTTATGTGCACAGTACTCAAAGGACCACTAAAGAGCTGGTGTGTGTGTGTGTGTGTGTGTGTGTGTTCCAAGAAGTCATCTCCGATAGGCAGAAGATGTGGTCATGGAAGCAGAAGGATTAGCCAGAGGTCGTGAGAAACATCTGCCCTGCCTAGAGATCAATAAGTACAAATTACTTGAGAATCTGGGGTGTCCAGGAACAGTTCTGCTGTGAGAGACCAATACAGACGGAGCCGGGAGGAGAGGGAGGGGCAGCCTAGGGACAGTCATTTATCTCACAAGTCTCTTCCCACACCAAAATTGTAGGGTTCTAATCTGAACCTCCCCTGCCAGCAACTTAAAAAGGTTGCCAGAGCTCAGGGACATTTGGAGAGAAAGTTGAATTGTATTGTCAGATAATAAACCAGGAAGAAATTTTGAAGTCAAAACAAGGGATAAATTTTCCTTATCTCTCTAAGACATGCATCAAAGCGGCTCAGTGCTGTCTGCCCAGCCTGGGAAGATGATAATGGTTTTAATGGCCTGTAAACAACAGCACCGGCCTATATAATAAAATTTAGCCAATTAATCCGTTAGGCTTCCTCTCTACATTCTGCTTGCCCCCACACTTTCTTTCTAAGGGCACTGGGACAACCTTTGGGAGGGATCCAAAACACAGGGGAGCAGAATCTAAAGACTCAGTGTCTCTAAGTATCCAGAGATTGTAGGGTAACTATAAAGTTGTCCAGAGAAAATGTTCAGGAAAATAAGAAACATGGGGCCCCAAGGAACCAGAGCAAGAGGCAAATGTCATTCATTCTGTTAGAACAACCCACCTGCACAGGGCAAGAGTTAACAAGGAAAGCACCTGTCCTCAAGGGAATCGAAGCCTGGGGGTGCCTCTGGAAGTAAGATAGCATTCAGCGGTGGGGCATGTGCTTAGCATGTGTGAGGCCACACTTTCCACACCCAGCCCCACAAGAGCAGGAGGAGGGGAGAGAGGAGGAGGAGGAGGAAGCCTGGGGAATTAGCTCAGAATGCAAAGTGTTTGCCCCACTCCTGACCCAAACCTGAGAGGAAAAAAAAAAAAAAATGCCAGGCATGGTGACACTCTTGTAACCTTAGAGCTGGGGGCTGAAACAGGCAGGTGCCTGATGCTTGCTGGCCAGTCTTCCTAGCGTTATCTGAGAGCCATAGACCAAATGATACCCTGCCTCACAAAGCAAAACAAGATAATGGTTCTGAGATTGGTCAACACCTAAGGTTGTCAGCTCACCTCCATATGCACATAAAAGAATGCAACAGACACACACACACAAACACACACACAGAGACACACACACACAAGAACAAGATGTAATGATACATGCCTATAATCCCAGCATTTGGGAGGTAGAGGCCAGAGAATTAGGTATTCAAGGCCAGCCTGGACTACATGAAATCCTCTCTCAAAAGACTAAAAGGAAATAAAGGGGGGAAGGATACAGTCACACTAATGAAGTTGGATAGCAACAACATTTGCAAAGGGCCGCAGAATCCTGTTATCTCTACCTTTTTGCTTTCTTTTTCTAAGTGTGCTCTGTACCATTTGGAATGAGTGGGGCAGGTAGGAATTAGATCCCCTCCCTCCTGCCATAGCTCTCTCTATCTTCTGGGGGAAAAAAGAGGCCTGTTGCCTCTAGGGCCTCTGGCGCTTGGCTGTTCAAATGATTCAGGTTGTGTTGCTTCCTGAGCTGTTGAGGCAAAATTTTTCTCTTTGGTTTATGTCTTTTTGTGATTGTTCAAAACAGACAAAACAATATTACACTGTGGTAATCTTGGATCACGTGTTTTATTTTCTATAATTTTAAGTATGTGTATACATTGTGTCTGTGTGTGTACACGTGAGTACAGGTGCCCATGGACTCCAGAAGATGGTGATGTATCCTCTGGGATGAATCCTCTG
The DNA here is from genome assembly GCA_004025045.1 of Sigmodon hispidus. Lineage (NCBI taxonomy): Eukaryota > Metazoa > Chordata > Mammalia > Rodentia > Cricetidae > Sigmodon > Sigmodon hispidus. The sequence continues at coordinate 46,991 of PVIH01011953.1, forward strand.
GGATGTGTCCTTTGGGATGTGTCCTCAGGGATGTATCCTCTGGACCTGAGTTACAGGCATTTGTAACATCTAGAGCTGTGTTGATGTTACTACTGAGAATCAAACTCAGGTCTTCTGTATGAGCAATGTACACTAAACCATATCACCAGCCCAAATATGTCTTATTTTTTAAAATATTACTCATATAACCCAGGCTGGTCCCAAACTCATTTTGTAGCTGAGAATGGCCTCAAACTCCTGATTTCTGTCTCTGCTTCCAGAGTGCTAGGATTATAGGCCTGTGCTGCAACTCACAGATTTTCGAAGAAGTTTCGTTGTTGTATTTGATGGTGGTGTGTAGCATGTAGAAGTCAGAAGACAGCTTTTAAAAGAAGTCAATTCTCAGCCGGGTGTGGTGATGAATGCCTTTGTCTCAGTACTTAGGCAGCAGAAGCAAGTGCATCTCTGAGTCTGAGGCCAGCCTGGTCTACCTAGCATGTTCCAGGACAATCAGAGCTACGTAAGAGAGACCCTGTCTCAAAAAAAAAACTCATTTAAAAAAAGTCAATTATCTTCTTCCATCTTGTTGGTCTGTCTCAAGGATTTAATTGAAGCCGTGAAGCTTGACAGCAGGAATCTACCCACTAAGCCATAGTGGCACAGTACCAGCCCCATCCTCAAGTTTTCCATAGTATTGGGGGTGAAAGCAGGGTCTCATGAGTCCTAGGCAGGCATTCTCCACTGAGTCAAGCTCTAGATCTTTCTGGATCCCTTTGTTGTCTACTCAGCAAACCACAACTAGATATCTCCCACATGCTAAACACCCAGCTGAGTATGGAGACTCCAAGACAGAAGCAGGTAAGTGCGGGCCCTGCCTCCCCAAAGGGCTCCCAGACCAGGTGGGCAGAGAAGAGAAAAGGGACCATCTCCAGTGACCAGGGCAACCCCCAGAGATAATCCACACAAGTCTTAATTAATTTGATTTTGCCATGTGTGGAAAAGAAATGAAAGCACCAGGTCAGTCCACAGTTAGACTAGCTTTCAAAGTTCCAGCTTTCTAAGCTTAGAAAGGAGTGAGCCAGCCAGCCATGTGTCTGACCATGGAGTGAATGCCACTGGAGGTCAAAGGCTGGAAAGCAACTGAGAGGCAGGCTGGCCAGAGGGAGCCAAGAATGCCTTGATACAGAACTTGGACTTTAGCCTCTGTGCAATGAGGAAACCACAGGAGCCTATAAGCAGAGGTAGGCTGCGCTTGGATTTATATTTTAACAAGAGTATTCCAGGTGCTGGGTGGAGAATGCTCTGGAATGAGGAGGAACCAGGCCAACTCCAGAAACATTTTCAAAACAGAACCAACAGTACAGGGGTCCACCAGGGAGAAGAGGGAAAGAAGGTATTAGAGATGGCTGCCACACTCCAGCTTAGGGACCCTCATCCAAGATAGAAACCAGAGAGAAAGAGGTAAGAAACGTGTATGCTGTGCTCAGGTCAAATAAGCTGCTAGGGAAAAGCAGCATCAGGAGTTCAAAACCAGCCTTGACTACTTAACAAATCCAGTACCAGCCTAGCCTATTTGAAATTTTATCTCAAAAAAAAAAAAAAAATTAAGAGAGACAAGAAGAAGGCAAATAGGGAGGAAAAAAGGAAAGAGAAAAGGGAGGAGGGAGGGAGGGAGGGAGGGAGGGAGGGAGGGAGGGAAGGAAGGAAACAGCTCCAATGATAGAGTGTTTTCCTACCATACATGAAGGCCTGTTTGATCCCCAGCACTACATAACCGAGTATAGCGGTACACACCTGTAAGACCATTACTGGGTAAACAGAATTAGGAGAATCACAAATCCAAGATCATTATAGCAAGTTCACAGTCAGGCTGGGCTACAGATTCTGTTTCTAAAGAAGGAGGAGGAAAGAAAGAGAAGAGCAAAGAAGGAAAGGAGAAAGACCACCAGCACCGCCCCCCCATCCACCGTGCAGCCATCAAGCCGTGGCTAAGGCTAGCCATTCTTTGCCCAGCTTGTCCTGTCCCTGCTGTGACACTGGTTCAATTATTGTATCATTGAAGACTGTCAAAATCTCCCTTTAGCCTCCCCTAAGCCGTGGCCAGTGCCAGGCAATAAGTAGCCAGTGAATACTTGTTATTAAATCAGATGCCGGACGTCTGGAGAACTTGTCACCTCAGTCACTGCCTCATTTGCAGTACGAGATGCTCCCTTCCGTTAATCCTTACTAAGCAGTTTTAATAGAATCCCTGGAACGAATGATTCCTTGATGGTTGGATTGTACTGTCCAAGATAATTTAACCACTGGGCTGGAGAGATCACTGATAGAATGAAAGTCTTGCCAGCTTTTTTGTAAAAAAACCATTGTTCCTTAAACAAGACACCATCTGTGTTGTGTCTGCAGTAGATCGGGAAGACACAGGGCTAAGAGAAATGAGCCAAGCATAGAAAGACATGTTCTTGCTCATATGTGGCAGCTAGAAAAGCTGAAAGCATCATTGGTCCCCAGGTAGAGCAATGGTCCCCGGAAGTTAAGGCAGGAGGAAATGAGGGGATAGGTAGGCAGGCTGAAGGCTAGGAACCAAGGATAGTTAGATAAAATGAGTTTTAATGTTCTACAGTGCAGAGTCACTATTAAAACACTCGCTATGGAGGGGAAGTGGTGGCACATGTCTGCAATTCCAGCACTAGGGAGGCAAAGGCAGATAGATCTCTGAGTTTCAAGGCCAACCTGGTCTATAGAGTGAGTTCCAGAACAGCCAGGGCTACACAGAGAGACTCTGTCTCAGAAAACAAAACAAAATAAAACAAAAACTACTTTAATGTATTTGTTAAGATTTTTTGATTTTTATTTTATCTGTATAAGTGTTTGCCTGTGTGTGTGTGTATGTGCACCATGTTAAGGCCTGGTATCTGCAAAGGCCAGAAGAGAGTATCAGATGCCCTAGAACTAGAGTTACTGTGAACTGTCATGGGGGAGCTATGAACAAGAACCTGGGTCCTCTGCAAGAGCTGCAAGCTGTCTTAACCAATGAGCCATCTCTCCAGCCCAAACTTACTAAAACTTTCTAAAGAACTGGAAGAGTTCAAGATTTCTCAATGCAGAGATGATGAATGTTCTTTTTTTAAAATATTTTATTTTCTTTATTTTATGTGAATTGGTGTTTTGCCTGCATGTATAACTGTGTAAGGGTGTCAGATCTTGGAATTACAGACAGTTGTTAACTGCCATGTGGATGCTGGGAACTGAACTCAGGTCCTCAGGAAGAACAGTCAGTGCTCTTAACCACTAAGCCATCTCTCCAGCCCCAATGAATGTTCTTTAAGGCGGTAAAATGGCTAATTGCCAATATTTGACCCCTACACACCATACACATTTACTGAGTTATCACAGAACTTTGCATACATATAATTAGCATGTCAACAATATTTGTTGATGAAATAAAGAAAGGGGGGCTGGATAAATGGCTCACTCAATAAATTGTTGTTCTGGAAAGCTTGGGGATGTGAGCACAGTGCCCTGTTCTCATGTAAGAAGTCAGGTGTGAGGGTATGTGTCTGTAACTTCAACACTGGGGAAGCAGATCCCTAGATTGCATTGGACGGTCTCTCTAGCTGCATTGCTAAGCACAAGATCCTGCTTCGGGTTGGGGAGAGAGATGAATTTAATCAAAACACATTATATACATAAATAAAATTCTCAAAAACAAAGAAATTTCATTGAATAAATATGTATTACATTCATAGTGGGAGAAAAAGAAATTTCATTTTTATGTTTCCACTGATAGCTGTATTTGAAATTTTCTATTTAATACATATGTATACACACACATATATATGGTTTGTTTTTGTTTTTTCAAGACAGGATTTCTCTATGTAGCCCTGGCTGTTTTGAAACTTACTCTGTAAACCAGGCTAGCCTCAAACTCAGAGATCTGCTTGTCTCTGACTCCTAAGTGCTGGGACTAAAGGCATGCATCACTACCACCTGGCTAACTAATATATTTTTAAAACAAATGTTATCTATATTATCTAACAATAGCAATATGATAGTGTTAGTTACAGTTACTGTTCTATTTTGTGAAGATACACCATGACCCTCTTAACTCTTATGAAAGAAAGTATCTGGGGCTGGAGAGATAGTTCAGTGGTTACAATCACTGACTGGTCTTCCAGAAGATCTGAGTTCAATTCCCAGCATCTACATGGCAGCTAACAACTGTCTGTAATTCCAAGATCCAACACCCTTACACAGTTATACATGCAGGCAAAACACCAATTCACATAAAATAAAAATAAATATTAAAAAAAGAAAACATCTAATTGAGGACTTGCTTACAGTTCTGGAAGGCTAGTCCATGACCATTATGGCAGGAAGTCTGGTGGTACACACTGTACTAGAGCGGTAGCTGAGTGTTTTATACCTTGATCCACAAGCAGCAGGCAGAGAGGGAGAAAAAGAGAAAGCAACCCTGGGCCTGGCTATTGAGACTTCAAAGCTCACCCCAGCAACACACCTTCCCCAACAAAAACATATCTCCTGGGGCTAGAGAGATGGCTCAGCAGTTAAGAGCACTGGCTGTTCTCCCAGAGTCCTGAGTTCAATTCCCAGCACCCACCATGGTAGCTCGCAACTATCTGTAATAAGATCTGGTGCCCTCTTCTAGCCTGCAGGCATACATGCAGACAGAACACATATCTTTTATTTTAAATACCACATATTTTCTCATCTTTCCACACAGTTTACCACCTAGGGACTAAACATGCCAATATATGGGCCTGTGATGCTATTCTAATCCAAACCACCACAGGCAGAGAGCAATTGAGGAAGATATCTGATATCAATATCTGTCATACATACTTAAGAACCCATACACACTCATACAAACGTACACACATATATCTCACCTAAGAGTACATGCATACATACACAAACACATTCACACATACACACAAGAACACATGATGATATATTTCTTTCAAATCAGAATAATATAATTTTAAGATTAATGATAATCTAATTAAATCAGCTTCTGGCTGGGGGATCAAAGCAGCTGTTCTGCGCACTGGAAGATCTTAAGCAGCATCCCTGGCCCCTGCCAGTTATCTACAAAGGTACTTCCCAGTTATAATAGCCAGAAACTACTTAAGGCATCCCCAAATATCCCCGAGTAGAGTTGCTGCAGCTGAGATTCACTGAACAACACATGCCTTACTATCAATCTAGCTACATTGTCCTTATCTTTTTGACCAGTAGAAACCATCACTAAAGGGATCAGCCTATAAACCAGCTTTGGAGACAGACACAGAGGCTGGGAATATGAGATGTAAACTCTCACTTGTCATTAGCTGACCTTGAATAGGGGCTTCTTCTCAGTCACCCTCATTAGGTGACTGGGAGGATGTCACATCTAGCAGGATTAAATGGTACAGCTATAACTCAGCATGTGACTGTCAGAAGAGGTGACATGCTATTTCTACCACTTCCGTCCTACAGAGCCCAGAGCCAGGCACCTAGTAATTCAAGATGTGCTAAAGCTAGAAATGGGGACGCAGTTATAATCCCAGCAATCTGGAGGCTGAGACAGAGAAGTCACCCAAGTCTGAGGCTAGCCTGAGCTACATGGTGAGTTCAAGGCCAGCCAGAGCTACAACAGCAAAACTTTTAAGAGCCAAATCAAAAAAATGAGAAAGATTTGCTGGGTAAAAGGACCTTGCACATAGTACAGCAGGCATCCCATAAACCTTTATTGAATGAATAAATGGATCTCCAGTCAGCGACTCACGAAAGTCCTTCCCTCAAGCCTGACACACCTAAGTTCTTTTCCCTTTTACCAGACATTCCTCAATTCCACTGACGGGAATTAAACCCGTAAAAATGAGTCTGACCAGTCTAAGCAGAAACCTTGTTGGAAGCTTCTAGAAAACGGTATCGGTCCTCAACCCCTCTGCGTAATCCTTGTCCCCATTCATGACAGTGGGAGCTTTTTTTAAAGTCCAGCAGAGAAAGTCACTTGTGCTGTCAATATCTTCTAGTTGCCGCTGTCCTGAGATGGTAAACCTGGAGGTCAGCCAGGGAGATCGAAAGGAGGTGGCAAGATCCTTGAACAAAGTAGCTGTAAAAGGGTGTGTGGGAGCTAGGTAAATGGAAAAAGCAGTGACCTCAAAGAACTGTGGGGGAGGCATTGGGAAGCCTCTGCCTCCTTGCTGGGACAGAGGTCAGAGTTTCTGCTGCTTGACCTGTCCTCGCCAAGCCCACCCCCAGCCTCCACCTCTGCACTCTGTAAAAACACATCTTGTTATTAACCAGATGCAGTCCTGGCCACTGCCCAGCCAGCAATAAATTTCCTAGGTTCATCTCACAAGCACAGTTAAGTATCTCCTGACAGTTTCCCAAAGGAGTGAGGTTTTTTTGGTTTTTTTTTTTTTTTTTTGACCATCATGGGGCCACAGGATGTTGAGTACAGGGAAAAGCCTTCAAGAACAGGTGGTTTAAGACCTTGCTATGTAGATGGAGAAACTGAGGTTTCATCAAGTGTGCTGCAGTTGGGTAGTACTGAGTCAAGAAGCCTTGGGGTTCTAAGCTTGAAAACACACCAGAACAGGGAGGGGTACCAGTACTAATAATCTCATGCTTCCTGCAAACAGGTGTGCTCACATCCAAAGCCTCCCAGGTCAGGAGGATCAAGCCCTCCCTCTCCGAAGGGCTGTGCCCATGGCCCTCCATCTCTACACATAGGGAGGAGGTAATCACATCTTCTCACAAGCGAAAGCAGATGCTTCCTTCTCCTCTCCATCCCAGGGCACTTGTCTTCTCTGTACCATCTCATTTCAGCTATCCAAGCCATGTGACACAATGACCAACACACAGAAAAAACAGTAAAGATCCCTTGGGGGACTGTGTATAAATGTCCGTATGTCTGTCTCTGTGTGTGTGTGTGTGTGTGTGTGTGTGTGTGTGTGTGTGCCCCGTGCACCAAGCAGGAGCGAAGAGAGACAAATGTAGCAACTGTGGTAATAAATGTTGAGTATGAGAAAAAGGGACAGAGACATTTATTATTCCCACAACTTCTCAAAGGGTCTGAAAAAATGTTAAGTAAAAGTAAGAGAGAGAAGTCAGGCATAGTGACACATAAATTTAATCTCAACACTCAAGAGGCAGAGGCAGACAGATCTCTGTGAGTTCAAGGCCAGCCTGGTATACAGAGCCAGTTCCAGGATAGCCAGAGCTACACAGAGAAACTCTGGCTCTAAAAGCCAAAGAGGGGAGGGGGAGAGGGGGAGAGAGAGAGGACTGAATGACAATTTAAGGAAAATTTAAAAAAAAAAAAAAAACTTTATGGAAAAGGCTGGGATTCACACTTTAAATTTCATTAATGTCTTTGTCTAAGGACTAACATACTCTGAAAAGGTTAGAAGACATCCTAAAGGTCAAAGGTGATCCTAAACAAGTGTGTGATGTTGGAGTTTTTAGAAGTCAGTAGCTGTGGCAAGCTTGGGGTTCAAATCTAATTTCAAATGTTTTACTCATCAGCTCCCAAACTACACAGATGCTTCATGATTCATCATATCAATAAAATGCAGTTTAATTTTAATTCCATTTGGAAATTTTTTCACATAAGGAAACTGTTGAATCAAAACTCATACCCATCCACAGTCACCATGTTCTCTATCCAAAGTAGCATTTCACTTGGGTCACGGTGGATCTATAATCAGAACCCTGAAAATCTGTCCCCAGCCACATTCATGAAACTCATGCCAGCTCACCACAGTCCATGCTCAGCGGTTGAGGGCCAGTCGTTCAAGAGGCCATGTGGAATTCCTCAGGGCTTCAGGAGGGACAAAAAGGAGAATGTTTAGCGAAATATGAGGTTTCAGAAATCAGTTGTAGCCATATTAGGAGGGTTGTGTGCTTATCAAAGCTACAAGTCCATCCTCAGGCAATGGAATCATGGGAGAACTTGAAGGTGGCAATGGTAAGATCATGCAGAGAGTGGGTGAGTATGAGATGCTTGAAATTAGGGGCCCTAGTTAGAATGACAAGACCTGGCTCATGTCTGTCAGAGCATGAGGACAGAGCTACAGAGATGTTGAAAGAGCCTGTGGACAGGACTTGGTGGGTAGATGTAGCTCAAATGAAGAAATCCATGAAGATTTTCTCTGGCTGATCAGGTAGATGTCAACGGAGAATCCAAGTGGGCTCAAAGACTTGGTGAAGAAATGTGCTAAATTGTGAACATGCTGAGGGTCTAGCTGTATGTAGGTGTATGTATCTAGAGAAGGCTTCAAAGAGGGTTGGACATATGCATGCAGGAATGAGCCACATGTGTGTAATAAATAATGCCATGAATCCTGAGCAGGTTAGATGGGAACCCAGGAAAGGCAAAGCAGGACTGAGTCAGGAACAGAAACTCAGGAGAGGGAAGGAGAGATTCCCAAGTACATTTGAGCAAAGAGGCGAAAATCAAAACCTGATTTTAAATGACCCATTCAAATGCCTCCTTCATCCACAGGCTGGTGGCACCATGAAGAGTTGGGGAAGAGAATGGTAAGTTTCAATAAACTCACTTCTCAACACTAAAAAGACAGACAGAAGATTTGAATGGACATTTATTCAAAAAGATAGGCAAATGGCCATTATGCACATGAAGATATTCAGCATCCCAAGTCATTAGGGAAAGCTAATCCAAACCATAACAAAGGGGCTGGAGAGATGACTCAGCAATTAAGAGCACTGCCTGCTCTTCCAGAGGACACAGGTTCAATTCCCAGCACCCATATAGCTGCTCAAAACTCTAGTCCCATAGTGAAATACCTCCTCATAGCCACTAGGATGAGTATATTCAGAAGAGCAGGCTAGGGCTAGAAAGACAGTTTAGCAAGTAAGAGCTCTTTCTGTGTAAGCATGAGGACCTGAGTTCAAATCCCCAGCACCTACATAAAAAGCTGGACACAGTGAAGACACAAGGCCCATAGGCCCTGAGCTAGAAATGACCTGAATGAATGCTCTCTTCCTGAGAACTTAACTTTCATGTTACCAGAAGGTACCATACAAGCCTCCAAAGAAGGGAGGCAACCAACAACCCCACCCAGCTATGATGCCTATAAACCACATCAATGTCCAGCATTGCAGGATAACCCTAAGGATGCAGTAGTGGTGTACATACTTTGGCATACCAAGGGCTCTCTCGTTGAACTTAAGGCTTGCTCAGAAAGAGAGCAGCCATGCCTGTTACTAGCTAACTATTCAGTGTGTGAAGTCATGGTTACAGGAGGAAAACCTATAACCACTAATTTACTATAACTAGCATAATCTCTAACAACAATCTATAAATATATGTCCTTATGTCCATAGTGTAGTCTTTACTCCTCAAGGAAACTTCTTTTTAAAACAGATAGAGACCACTATTTAAAAAAAAAAAAAAATACAGCCAATCAAAATGTAGAGTTTTTAAACCCAATCCCAGTGGATACTAATCTACAAAACACTCCTGAACCTAAGGCTTATGGATCATTGTGGAAGGGGGTCAGAAAGAGCCAGAGCATCAGGAGGTTGCTGTGGGATTGTATCTCCTAGTAATATCAGAAGGTACACCCATAAAGTCTCACCAACATGACTACCCAAATGTGAGCAAAGCAAGGACCCCAATGGACATGCAAAAGTGGCTGGAGAAAAACCCACTGGGCCTCGACCCTACACAAAGACCTACAGGCAGCCGAGAAAAGGTGGACGCAGGAAAGGATCTTCCCCAAGGAAGGTCACACCAATTGGTCATCCAGGGGCAGATGGTCAGTCCTGGAAACACCATATGAACCAAGCAGCTCGATTTTAGGAATATATATATGTATATACATATATGTGTACAATAACAAAAATTAATGAAAAAATAGGCCATGAATTTGAAGGAGAGTGAGGAAGAGTATATAGAAGGATTTGAAGGGAGAAAGAAAAGGGAGAAATGTAATTAAAATCTCAAAAATAAAAAAATCTGGGCATGGCCACAAGCATCTGTAACAGCAGCACTGAAGTGGACTGTTGTGAAATATTCCTTTACGCCGCATGAAGATATATCACTTTTTAAAAAGTGTCTAAAAAGAGTTGAATGACCAATAGCTAGGCAGAAAGAGGCTGGGTGGGACTTCTGGAAACAGAGAGGACCTTGGGGAAATAAAAAGGCAGGGTTGCCAGCCAATCACAGAGGAAGCAGAATAAGCAATACAGAGAGGTGAGGTAATGTGCCATAAAACAGAACATATATTAAAATAAATGGGTTAATTTAAGTTATAAGAGCTAATGGGACAAACTTAAGCTAAGGCCAAGCTTTCCTAAAATAAGTCTCCATGTTATTATTTGGGAGCTGGCGGTACAGAGAAAGACTTGCTCCAGGGGACAGAGACAGGAGGATTGGTAGGGTTTGGTGGCTACCAGTTAAGCTGGAAAAAGAAATTAGCAAGATCTGGGTACAATGAAAGACCCTGACTAAAGAGACCAAAGTGAAGAGCCCCTCCCAAAAACAAGATACCCAATATTCTTCTCTGGCCTTTCCATGTACATGAGTGTGAATGTCTACACATTTTCACACACACCCATACATACATCATACATTCAAGGAAAAGCAGACAGTCACAAGCGTCAGCAAGGGCTTAGATAAACTAGACCTTTATATATCTAGGTGGGAATGAGAAGTGGAGCAGACACTGGAAAACAGGCAGGCCTCAAAAAGTTACATGTAGCGTTCTCACGTGATTCAATTCTTCAGCCATGTGTTAATCTGTAGACTTGAAAGCATATGTTCTAAGCCACATGGGATGGCACAAGCCTGTAATCCCAGCACTCAGGGGCTATCACAGGACAATTGAATTTGAGTCTAGCCCAGACTATATACTGAGTTCCAAACCTGGACGAAGTGACCTCATCCCAAAAAAGAAACTAGAGAACTGAAGAGATAATTTGGAGATCAAGGGCATTTTCTGCTCTTGGAAAGGCCCAGCACCCACATGATGGCTCACAACTGCGTGAAACTCCAGTCCCAGAGAATCCAATAACCTCTTCTGGCCTCCACAGCTTCCTATATGGTACACACATGTATATACATACAAAAGGAAGAGCATGCCCAAAGAAAAGATGTACACACAAATGGTCATTTTAATGTCATTCATAAGAGCCAACAGGTAGAAATAATCCCAGTCTCTACCAAACAATAAATGGATATGTAAAATGTGATTCCACACAACAGAATATTATTCAACCACAAGAAATAAAATATCTCTACATGCCACAATATAGTTAAACACTGAAGATATCATGCTAAGGGGAAAAAGACAGACACAGAAGGTCACACATACTGTGAAATTTTATTTATGTAAAATATCCAGAATAGGGCTGGAGCGATGGCTTAGAGGTTAAGAGCACTGATTGCTCAATTCCCAGCAACCATATGGTAGCTCACAACCATCTATGATGACATCCGGTACCCTCTTCTGTATACTGTGTACATAATAAATAAATAAATCTTAAAAAAAAAAGTAAAAAAGTATTCTTAAAAAAAAAAAATATCCAGAATAGAGGAACATTCACAATGACAGACTAGTAAATTAGTGGTTGCTGAGGGTGCAGGGGATGGGGGAAATGAGAAATTGTATTCTGGATCCACAATACTGTGATCATTTTTAGAACCATGAGTTTGATTGTAAACTTTAATATCAGTCAAACAGATAATAATTAAGTTCACTTTACAAAGTCACTGTAGTAGTTTGAATGTATTGGCCTCTATAATCTTATAGGGAGTGGCACTGTTAGGAGGTGTGGCTTTGTTGGAGTGGGTGTGGCCTTGTTAGAGGAAGTGCGTCACTGTGGGAGTGAGCCTTGAGGTTTCTTATGCTCAGGATACTGCTCAGTGTCTCAATCAACTTCCTGTTGCCTTCAAGACTAGGATTCTCTTTACAGCAATAGAAACCTTAAGACAGGGGCTAGAGAGATGGCTCAGTGGTTAAGAGCCCTGACTGTTCTTTCAGAGGATCCGGGTTCAATTCCCAGCACCCACATGACCGCTCACAACTGTCTCTCACTACACTTCTAGAGGATCCAAGACCTTCATACAGACATATATGCAAGCAAACCACCAATGCACATAAAATAAAAATAAATAAATCATTTAAAAAAAAGAAAGAAAGAAACCCTAAGACAGTTACCCCATAAGCAAAAGGAAGCGGAGAGTGCTGGGACATCCACTATAGACCACTATAGAAACTGAAGAGCCTGCTGCTAGGGAGACCCTGATATAGTTTCCCAAGCACAAAGTCAAGGGGTAAGGCTCTGCAAAAGAAAAGATGCTGAAACATCCAGCCCCATGACCACTCCCACTTCCAAAACCCCAAAGTACCAGAATTCAGGAAGTTAAACAAGCAAAAATGGCTGTTAATCAGCCAGGCCTAACCTGGGTAGTCATCACATGGATACAGGTTAGAAAAGCCCCCAGGATACCAAGCCCACAGTTCATGCCCCTCATTCAACTCCTCAACACTTATCCTTGTTCTGTGTTCAGAAGCACCTGCCTGGGACAGCCTTCATCACAGAATCTTCGTGACTAAGGAGACATTTGAACTCTTGTCTCTCTTGGTTTGAGAAACAAGTGGCTTTGAAATTAGTACAACTTACGTGGTTTGCACCCAACTCAGCACCTGTGGCGGAGTTCCCCAGAAAGCAGGTGAGGAACAGGAGGCCAGTGGCACAATTATCAGAAGAGGTTGGAGCCCTTGGGACACAACTCAGGGACTCTGAAAGATCCCACAAAAGCATCTTCTATCTCTACTCCATTCTCCAGCAAATGTATCTCCTACTCTCTTGTTTTACCCTGTCTGTCTCTCTGGCCAATCCTCCAGTATCTTGCTGGATAGTAGATGGACAGAATTCAGATGCTCAGAGGTGGCACCCACCACCCCTGGGATATTGTCAAGGCAGGGAAGCAGGTCTGGAGACAAAGTCCAGGCCCCAGGCCTGCTGTGGCCATGGAGTAAGAAGCGAGCCCTCCTCCGTCCCATGCCACTCCTGCCTGTCCCAAAATGAGCTGAGCAGTGAAACTCAGCCTTCCCTTGGGATTCTGACCACCTTGTGGGGAGATTATGATGGCCCTGTTGTTGCCATGCCAACAATGGTCTCATTCCTTTCATCATTCCATCTGGGTGGATTTTTTTTCTTTTCCTTAAAGGACATCCTTTTACCAGTGTCTGTCTAGAGGCCCACCAAGAGGTCAGCTCTTGTCATTCCTGGATCCAGGTAAACTATGCTGTCTAGACTCTGAAGTCCTCATGGGAGCAGCTCCAGAGATACAGAAAAACTCTGCTCCCAGGCTGGTTGAATCACTAATTTGAAGTAGAACCAACAAAATACTTTCAGTATCTCCTATCAGACTGCATGGAGGAGAAGGTATTGGTCAGGGCCTAACTTGGCTTGATAGGCCAGAGGAAGCCACTAAGAAAAGTGAAGGCAAAGAGGAAGATGGGGGAGATGGACCCTACACTTGAGCCTGGACAGAAATGTAAAGGACAAAAAGAAACCATCCCCAAGTATTGGCTTCCACACTTTCCTCTCCTGGAGCAGAGGTTCCCACAGGAAAAGCATGTCTGTGTCTTTCTGCTACACACCAGGTATTGATAGGCTACCTGAAACTTAGTCTCTGCCTGTAAGGGACTCACAATGTCACTGTTCACAAGGACAATGTCAACAATGGATCACTGAAAAGACCTGAACCCTCCAGGCAGACAAACCAAGATGCTATAAATCCAGTTTGTCTACGGACCGGAGGTTCAGTGTACAACTTGTAGACAATGAGCCCAGGCTGTGGGTGCTGGCCCTGGGCAGGTAGACCTTGTTCTAAACCTCCAAATGGGGACCACAGCCTGAAGCACATTTTCTCCTCATTCTCTCCCTCTCCTGAGATCTGTGAGGACATTTGCAGGCAGTGAAAGAAGGCAACAGCCAGTAGCTCTGACGCCAGCTGGCGGGATCTCACCAGGGAAATGGCGGCCATCTGCCACAGTACAGGCAGAGGGACTTAGGGCAGGCATCCCTGCAGCCAGCTCACCTCTGCAGTACATTTAACTTTTATGAAACACCTATTCCTGGAAGCCATCAAATGCCATTGTTAAAATCCAAAGAAAGAGTTGGCCTCATCACACTGGACACATCCAGATTTCAACAACAAAGTGGCTGTCACCAGTGGTATCAGCTGTTCCGTTTTCAATCTAAACCTTCCACACAACCTTACCTTTCTAGTGTATAGTACATCTTCTGCTACTTAAAAAATACAGACAGAAATATTATATATATATATATTCATGTGTGTGTGTGTGTGTGTGTGTGTGTGTGTGTGTGTGTGTGTATGTGATCTGTGGGCATGTGTGTAAGCATACACGCCCATTCATACATTCAGAAGCCAGAAGAGGATGTCTCACTACCCTACTCTACCACTGTCTACCTGCTTCCCTCAAAACAGAAATTTCTAACTAAATCTAGAACCAGACTAGTGGCCCCAGAACTCACCCAGTTTCTACCCTCCAGCCCCCTATATATAACCTTTTACTGGTTAGAAGGGTAAAAATCATATTCCCACTTTATGAATGAGGAACTAAGGAAAAAGGAAATAGATGGGACCATCCCAGGTGACGTCATTTGCAGAACTGTGACTTTAACCTTAAGGACTCCCTTTGAGATATTTTTGCTGACAACAAAGGTATGCAGCAGTTTGTACAAAAATCCACTACCAGGCCACCAAACAAGCCACTCCTGGTAGGTTTTTTTGTGGTTTGTGGATTGGGGTATGGTACATGGGGGTAGAAGACAGAGCCTCGGGAGGGTTCAGGCACTTTCTACTTGCTCCTCAAGTAGCTAGTGAGATGGTTCTGGTTCCAGAGGTCATGCTCAGTAACACTGCGCTCCTTTTTCAAGGAGCATCTGTTCTCACTTGTCCTAAGGCAGGAAGACAGCAAGATGTCCTACTTTGGTGTGCTGCCTGCTCCCCTGGGAACAAAGTCCCAAGCAACTGCTGCACTCACACACACACACACATGTACATACAGAAAACAGTTACTGGACAGTGACTTGGGTGAGAGCGGGTCCTATAGAATTCTCAGCCATGATCTGAGCATGCCAGCCTCCTCCAGGCGCCAAACTGTGCTGCAATAATGAGAGCTGAGACTCTGCGGACAGACCTGGACTTGAGTCTCATTCTGTATGGAGCCTTCAGCGACTTGCAATTGTTTTTCCTCATCCATAAAATGGGAATAAAAATATTTCACTTTGAAATCAGGAGACTGTCAGGACACAGTATGCACTTCAAGGTAACAGTTGTGATTTCTCAGCAGCTTGTCTGTGTTCTGACACCTACTTCTCACTGGTGTGTCCTTGACTTACAACCACACTGACCTGAAGGGTAAATGCTTCCATTTCCAGAGCCCAGCCTCTGCTTGCCTAGGCTATCTGGCCCAGGAGCTCAGTCTTGCTCTTTTGTTTAATTATCCTCATTTATACACATGTATTTATGCATTTCTTTATGCACATACCTGTGTAAATAGTATGCTCAAATGACATATTGTTATGCTATTTTCCTTTACTCCACCCCACCCCCAAATAACCATGCTCATCTCTGCTTACTGGGGGGCTCACAGCCAGAGTTTGGTTCATAAGTCCCTTAAAGCTAAGGTATTAACAGCTTAGGTGTCAAACCCAGGGTGCTATTGGGATGAAACAAAGCCTTTAAGAGTTGGGACTGAGTGGGAGGAAGTCAAGTCACTGGAGGATGTCCTGAAGGGGGTTTTACCTGAAGGGGGTTTTAGGACTACCTTCTCTTCCTCTCTTTCAATATTAGGTAAGTGTTTTACCACTGAGCCACCTCTCCAGACCCTTTTCCCTCTTTCTCACTTTGGGAACCATAAGGTAAAAGGTTTCTTCCCCAACATGTTCCCACCATAATGCACTATGCCATGGAGTCAGTAGGTCATGGGCTGAAACATCAAAAACTGTGAGCTAAAATGTACCTCTTCTAACAGAACCCTGACCAACATACTGTGTTAACTTCTTGGCTCCCTCTAGGTTGAATATTGTGTTTTTTTTTAAACAAATATTGTACACATTTCCCTTTTATTTTCCTACTACAGTTATACTTTTATAGATTTATAAAATCCTTTCACTGGTTCTATTATAAATCATGGTAGAAAGGTACCACAGCTCTTAAGCCGTTCCCTCACTGATAACCACTTATTCTGTTTTCATTCTTGGTCACCACAGTCAAAAAGGAAGTATCTTCTTTAGGGTTTCTATAGCTGTGAAGAGACACCATGACCATGGCAAGTCTTATAAAAGAAAACATTTAATTGGGGTTGGCTTACAGGTTCAGCGGTTTAGTCCACTGTTGTCATGGTGGGAAGCAGAGTGGCATACGGGCAGCCATGGTGCTGGAGAGGAGCTGGGGATTTTATATCTGGGTTGGCAGGCAACAGAAAAAGAAGGAACCACTGGGTCTGGCTTGAGCATTTGAAACCTCAAAATCCAACACACACACACACACAAACACACACACACAAACACCCCGCCCAGTGACCGGCTTCCTCCAACAAGACCACACTTATTCCAAAGGCCACTCCCTAAACATTCAAATATATGGATCTCTGGGAGCCATTCAAACCACCACCGGAAGCAAGTTCTTCAATGTTTCCTTTCTAAAAACTGGTTTTGTTTCATTTGGACTGTGTCTTGTGTCACCCAGCTGACTTCAGACTTGCTATGTAAAGGATGATGGCTGCAAACATCTGCTCATCCTGCCTCCACCTCCTAAGCACTAGGATGACAGGCAGGCAGCACCAAGCCCAGTTTATGCATGGTTCAGGATCAAACTCAAGGCTTCATTCAAAGAGCATTTTCTAAACAGACAAAACAAATACCAAGATGTGAATACCAACCATCAACATGAGGTCACAAGCTGGTAAAGCATACACCTTCCCCTAGTTCTCCTTAGAAAAGACACTCCGACTCCCAAAGAAATTCTGACTTCCAAACAGTGATGTCTTCCAAGGTCATGTTGGGTCAGGGAAAGTCCTATCTTTGGGGAAAAAAACACTGGATGTGCAGATTCGGCCTGTAAGAGCTGATCCCTCTAACAGCCCCCCTCAGCTGGACCCTGGTTTGCATCAAAAACATCTGGGACAATTAGCAGCCTTTTGCTTTTGTTTCCCTTAAAAAATAAAATGCTGGAGGGGCTGGAGAGATGGCTTAGCATACAAAAGTACTGGCTTCTCTTCCAGAGGATGCACGTTCAATTCCCAGTACTCACATGGCTGCTCACAACTATCTGTCCAGTTCCGGAGGATTCAACACCCTCCTCTGTCCTCACAGGCACCAGGCACAGATGTGGTATTCGGACATACATGTAGGCAAAACACCCATATGCATAAAATAATTATTTTTTAAAACTTCTTTAAATTGTTGGAATGAGAGGAAAAAAAAAGACATGTTTGTTTTATATAGAAATCAAGTGTGTGAGTGATTGGAGAAGGGGATTGATCAACATCGACAAAATGGAAGGAAATTGAAAAGATTCATTACAAGGGTCTAGCAGGCAAACTTGGGCTTCTGTTGAGTCATTGAAGATTCAGTAACAGCTAATTCTAACAGCTAATGAAGAGTTTGCAAGGGCTAGACAGTTCTATAAGGGCTCATGTATCTAGTCTCTGTCTATGACATAGATACTTATATATTTCCCAACATGCAGTCTGGAATGAAAATCCAGAGAGGGTATGTGAATTGTCTAGAGGTACACAGCTACCAAGTGACAAAACTAGGTGTTGTCCCTAGGCTGTGCTCCTATTGGTGCACATACTTACTGGTGCAAGACATAATAGGTGTTTATTAACTCTGGCCATGTGTCGGCTACTCTGCTGGATCAGAGGCAGTTGGGGTGTATAAAATACTGGTGTGAGAGTTACAATGATAAAGTTCACATAGGCAGCCAGGGGACTCATTTTAAAATGTTAAGTTAGAAAATGGTCCCTTCCTAGATGTGAAGTCAGTGTCATTTTCTCATTGATGTCATTCTGTTTGGACAGAGTGGGTTGTCAGAGTAAATACCCTTGATACCCTCCCTATCCCTGGCTCACGAAACTTAGCAATATTATATTCACTGTAATTGGAGAGAAAATACCAAGTGCTCTGGACATTGAAGCATAAAGAATACAGAGTAGTATGATGATGTTCGCGGCACATTATAGAATCATGTTCAAACTCAAACACAGTGTACAATTACTACGACCCTAAGAATCACCAGGTATTTTCCTTAAATATTAATTCAGAAGGCCCTAAGGTATTGACTTGCACCTGATGCCTTCTGATGCACAGTTTTCTGCACAAAATCCAGAGATAAGGTTAGCATCTTATTTGAGACACTCTGGCAGGGAAGCCCAGCTCCAGCCAGCTCCCACACACAAACACAAGCCTTCCTCAAGGGAATGAGAATAAGTTTGTCTGACCCAGGCCCTCTGGTGCTAGGCCCACACTGGCGCTCTCCACTGGCCTCTCCCAGTAGAAATGTCGATGGGTGGAATCTTGAACACATGAGACCCTTCCAGCCCATGCTACCTTCTCCCATGTCTGCCCCATTTTCTGGAAGTTAACAAGATGCCAACAAGAGTCTGGCATCACAGCTGTTGCAATGGCGCACCTAACACAGATTTCCAGAAGAAACTGATCCAGTTCCGAGGTACTGAACACCTCAGACCACAGCAGTTGCTGGAAAGCCATCATCATTGTCTCTGCTAAAATCTACTCACTGCACATATCCCCAAGAGATGTTAGCTTTTGCTCTGAAGCCAGAAAGACACTCTATCCAACACCTGCAGAAGGTGGAAAGTAGGTATTTCTGCCTATCACAAGACACCAGCTCCAGGGTAGAGGACATCCTGACCTGCCAATGGCGCACCCAGCAGGGGGGCAGCCACATTTTTCCTCTATCAAGGAGCTCGAGGAAGAACCTCAAGAATCAAATTCTCAGGCTTAGGGTAGAATGTTGTGGTGGCAGAGTACTTTCCTAAAATATATTAGGCCTGATTTGAATCCCTAGTGTCCGATCCGAAAGGAAGAAGAGGAGGAAGAGGAGGAAGAGGAGGAGTTCTCCTCCCCAGGCTCCCAAGGGACTTTATTAGCCACTACCCATTTTATTTAGACCTGCTAACTACACCTCAATATTTACCATTCCCTCCCTCCCTCCC
>PVIH01011954.1:0-66113 GCA_004025045.1 Sigmodon hispidus
AGAAAGCCTACTAACTCATGGAAACTAAACATCAATCAGCTGAACCATCTCTGGGTCAAGGAAGAAATTAAGAAAGAAATCAAAGTCTTCCTAGAATTCAATGAAAATGAATCTACAACGTATCCAAACTTGTGGGACACAATGAAAGCAGTCTTAAGAGGAAAATTCATAGCGCTAGACGCCTATATGAAAAACCTTGTGAAATCCCACACTAGAGACCTAACAGTGCAGCTGAAAGCTTTAGAACAATTAGAAGCGAACTCACCTAGGAGGAGTAGATGGCAGG
The DNA here is from genome assembly GCA_004025045.1 of Sigmodon hispidus. NCBI lineage: Eukaryota > Metazoa > Chordata > Mammalia > Rodentia > Cricetidae > Sigmodon > Sigmodon hispidus. The sequence goes on from PVIH01011954.1 coordinate 287, forward strand.
AAATAATCAAACTTAGAGCTGAAATCAATGCAATTGAAACAAAAAGAACAATACAAAGAATCAACGAATCTAAGAGTTGGTTCTTTGAGAAAGTTAACAAGATAGATAAGCCCTTATCCAAACTAATCAAAAAACAGAGAGAGAGTGTCCAAATCAACAAAATCAGAAATGAAAAGGGGGACATAACAACAGACTCCCAGGAAATACAGAGAATTATCAGGTCATATTTTGAAAATCTGTATTCCACAAAAATGGAAAACCTGGAAGAAATGGACAGCTTTCTGGACAGGCACCATCTTCCAAAATTAAATGAAGATCAGTTTAATTTCCTAAACAGGCCTATAACCCTTAAGGAAATTGAAGCTGTCATTAAAAACCTCCCCAAAAATAAAAGCCATGGTCCAGATGGTTTCAGTACCATGCACTATCTTAAGGTTTGAGGTTTGCTGGCACAGCCCTGAGGATAGGGCCTAGAATATTCCTGTGAGAGAGTCTGTGGAGAACCTTCAGTAGCGGAGAAAACCAGGAGTGAAGGAACACTCACCAATCTGGGTTGTTGGTGTGTGAATGTACGCTGCAACTGAGCAAAGAGAAGGAGTAGTCCTGGCAACGACTTTTACATCAGGCTTTTTTAGATTTTTTGCACCTAAGTCTAATAAGACACCTCCGGGTTTTTGGCACCAATGTTAGTATTTTGAGCTTAGAAGGATGGAACATGCTGACATGCTGCCAAGAAGCCATGTTGAGTTTACTGTGTGAACAGGTTGGGGAAAAGAAGAGAGAAAAGAGAAGAGAAGAGAAGAGAAGAGAAGAGAAGAGGAGAGAGAGAGAGAGAGAGAGAGAGAGAGAGAGAGAGAGAGAGAGAGAGAGAGAGAGAGAGAGAGAGAGAGGAAAGTAGTAGGGGAGAGAGGTCCCCGCCATGTGTTGCATCTCTTTAAAGAGTAACTATGTAGACACTCCCCAGATGTGAGAGCACTTACTACGGGTGGAGCGTACATGTTCTGTGGGTAGGGGTGTGGCCACAACATGAAATAGTGATGCCATGCCCAGGAAGCAAGCTAGGACGATGTGTTTATATGCCTACACACTTCTCTTCAGAGTTCTATGTAGTCTTTCAATGGTGAGTCTCAGAAACATAAAAAGTCAAGTAACATATTTTCAACATACAGTAACATTGAGTAAATATTCTCCTTCCAAATGGAAAGAAAGGGAGCATGGCTAGAAATAATCATACCAAAGCAAGACTGAGAGCCATAAGAACAGAGAAATCTAAAACTCAGTGTTTTTTATTGGGGACATTTAGCAACATAATCTGAAATCAAAAAGGGCTCAGGTAGTTTCAACCCTAGAGATTTCCTGGCCATGTCCCACATAGCATCTCTCTTGCATCAGGTCCATTTTAAGCATGCAACTTTCCTCAGTGAGGTCCCATGGTTCTGGAAATTCTAATAACTGTGGTCTCTCTCTGTTGTAACTTAGGCTTCACTTTCCCAATGCCATGCTGTACTCTATCTTCTCAATGGCTACTTGCAGAGGTACAAACCTCTACCATAAATTGCCTGACCTCAATTGCTCTTTCCTTGATTTATTCAATGCTATGTCTTTTATACCTGCAAAACCACAAGGATGATATGACCAAGTTTTGCTGCTAGTACAAGATGGATCCTGAACTTCTTGAACTACAGTTGTTTCACCTTCTGTTTGAACACCATGGTGAAACACTTCTTTATCTCAAAGAACAGGGACTTGTTTCAGCTGCATTTTCAGTTTAGAATCTCTCTCTTTCAAGAGTGACTAGGGGTGGATGGGAGGGGCAAGGGAGCTTGAACATGGATAAAAATATTACTTTATTCATAATAATAATAATAATAATAATAATAAAATAATATCTTTCGTTCAAGTGTATTCTTATTTACCAAAGATGGAGACTTAAATGAGTAAGTCATTGCCTTCAGGGCTCCCCTACTGCTGTTTCAGTGCATAGGGCTTGGCCTTGTTCTGATATTTCTCATATCCCATAACAATTAGAGATTCTTTGCTATCTGTGTTTTCTTTGTTCAAATATTATACATGTTTACACAATTTTCTCTCCAAAGTTCACATTTTCTTTCTCATTCTATTCTCATGTTTCTTTCTTTCTTTTCATTCCATAGAATGAAAGCAGTGGGTAATGACTTTGCACATCATGAATGTTTGCTACCTTGAAACTGTGCCAAAACATTAGAACATTACTCCTGTATTCATCCTCTTTCACCTTCTCATGAAATGGCAGAAAGTAGGTTCTTAATAATTAATTAATTATCTCTTTATTTTGAGAGAATATACTACAAATAGCTGCTAGCATGTTTCCTGATAGAGGGCATTCTCCCTGGTAAAACTTCATAAGCTGACTGTTCTCTTCATTTCTCCTGAAAGTCTATTATGTTGTCTCTACCTTCCAACCTCATAACAAGATTAATTATCTGCTTATTTCCCCTATATAGAATTTTATGAGATATATACATAGAAATGTAAATTTGGGAAGTATGATGCAGTTAGTCCATTGAAAGATTGTCGATGATTATTTTAAACACATAACCAATGTGTTTATGAAGCCATATTCACATATTAGTTGATCAAAAATTAAAGATTGAAGTGTATGCAATATAGAAACTTAAGAAACTCTAAGATGTTACACCAAAGCCAGAATAAGGGTAATCCATATAATACAAAATATAAACAGTTTGTAAGTAACATTTTAAATAAACTCAAACTTAGCTATGTTAAATTTATTAAACAGTCTCTACTATCAGTTTAGGTCACTCATTTTACATTTGTGTTCACATCAGAGACCTTTATAGGGATAAACATAGGGACTGACAGTGTATTGTGGAACTGAGGTATTAGTTGTATTTTCTTATTTCTTCAAGAAACAAAAGAAAAAAATGAGCTATGAATTCCGAAATTATATCTTATTTTTATGGCTATGCATTTTCTAAAACAAATTTGAGAGAAAAAGAGAAATAATTGAAGGATAGAGGGAGGGAGACAAGCAGCCTTAATCTCTCTGTGAACTGACTCTATTTTGTCATCCAAATATTTCTTTAGCATATAGCATATCTTATTCTCTAGAAAATAATTCATCAAAATTTATGTGTGCACAAACTCATCTCTTATTGTGATATGTACTTGATAACGATGTAGTTCATTGTCATACCTTTATTTCACAAGCTGCCAACAAAATTTATAAGCATGAAACTGGCCTTCAGAATAGATTAGGGTTTATGTTAGTTCTAACTCACCTGCTAGTTTTAATGGCTGATGTAATATATTCCATTTAAAATTGCTTCTGGTTAAAAATTATGCAGGCTCACACTCTTTAAGGATGTAGAGCTTAAAGCCATAATGACTATTTTAAATTGGTACTATTCATTACCAGCTCCTTATATTTACAGTAGTGAATTGCTTGACATATAACAAAGACAAAAAGACAGTCTGATTAAAGCCATGCAGACAATGTTGTAGAAGTTCCAAATTGAAGTCTGTAGGGCAATATTGATTTTCTTTTTCCCTCTGTTAATCTTTAAGACTTTGCTGATACTAAAGATCAAAAGGATATTTTCCATGGGTATTCAGAAGTAGCTAAACTATAAATACAAGATGTTAGAGCATAGGCATCATTACTGCCAACCTTTTAAACTCAATAGAAGTTCAGCAGATTGTTTTTTTTAAATAACATGTAAGAACTAACTTTATTACCCTAAACCACTGATATTGATCCAAAGGAAATTGTTTTTGAAGTTGATTCTCAACATATCAAAGTAGTAAGAAATCATTGTCTATAATTTTCAGTAGTTACAGTATCCATTATAAACCATATTATCTATCATGTTCATAAAGATTCCTTTTTATTTTCAAAATTTGTTTCTTTTATCATGTTGTATGGTGTAAATATAAAAATAAGTCTCATTCTTTACATATTTTAAAAGGCATAATTATTTGACCTGATGCTAAAAATATTTTAATACCTATAAGCTAACTGTAATTTAGAACTTAAAATATTTATTAACATCTAAAATGGTGTTGTAATTTGAAAAGCTCTAAAATACTTAAGTTTTGTAATATGATAATATAAAAAGATTTAGCATTTATGTTTATCATAAAAATACTATCCAAGTTTTTTGAAATTTTTATTATTTTCTCATATCATACATCTTGCTCACAGTTTGCCTTTTCTCAACTTCTGTTTTCATCTTATCAAAAATAGACTTATAGATCTACCTGTTCTAAAAGGTAATTTTTTGATGTTAAAAATTATCACTAGTAAAGGAAACAAAATCTTTGAATACAAAAATCAAGAGGACTTCAGTGATTGTTTTATACTTATTACTGATGCCATTAAACACCATGACTAAAATCAACATGTGAATGAAAAGGTTTAGTTTTAATTTGCCTTATAGTTTTTTTTTAAAGGCCATTACTGAAAGAAGTCAACACAGTAATTCAAAGCAGGAATATGGAGGCAAAAAATGTTACAGAGGCTATGAAGGAGGGCTCCTTCTTGTTTTTTACATTCTTCTGTCTTTCAGCACCCAGGAACATAATTCCACTGCCTGTACCTCCCAAACTTTTCTTGTTTCTCTCATGTTGACCTCTAATTTAGAAAATTGCTCACAGAACAATCTTATACAAGCACTTTCTCATTGGAGATTGCCTCTTCCTGAGTTACTATAGTTTGTATAAACCAAATATGAAAATACCTGGAAGAGTTACAGTTAATAACTGATTTCAATATTCTCAAAAATTATTTAAATGTTAATGGAAAAATCTCACTATGCCCATTCAATAAACTGACATTTAAAATGAATGTTATTATCTTTTCAATTAGTGAAAAGTAGAACAGACATACACTGGCTAAAACTGACAATAAAGTATATCTTTGTTAGGGTTTCTATTGCCATGAAGAGACACCATGACATAAGCAATTCTAACTAAATAAAACATTAGTTAGATCAGCTTGCTTTCATTTCAAAGTTTCCATCCATTATCATTGTGCAAATGCGACATGCCAGGATGCCAGCAGACATAGTGCTGAAGAAGCGGCTGAGAGTCCTTATCTTGCAGGTTACAGGAAGTATTCTGTGTCACTGGGCTGTATCTTGAGTATATATTGAACCTCCAATACCATCTCCACAATGACATACTTCCTACAAAAAACCATTCATGCTCAACAAGGCCATACCTTCTAATAGTGCTACTCCCCTTGGAGGCCATTTTCTTTGAAAAAAGTACTAGGTAAGATGTCTTTCTATATCTCTCAGTATCTATGTTTCTAAATATCTTTCTGTATTCCTCTCTGTTTTTCTCTATTTTATCTGTCCAACTGGCTTTAAACTAATAATCATGTAACTAAAGGTTACACTAAATTTAGGATGTGCTTACATTTACTTCTAAAATCCTGAAATTACAGGTATGTACAAGCCTGGTTTATATAGTATGGGATATAAAAACAAGGATTCTGTACACACTAAGCCATTTGTTGATTTTTTTCATGATAAAGAGCGAACATAATTGTGTCTGATCTATTATAATTTTATCATTAATTTAGTATTTTCATTTTAGTTATTTTTTGAATAAGAATTCCTCTAATTAATCTTGCTTCTCCTGCAATTCACTATGTAGATCAGATTGACCTTGAACTCACAGAGATCTACCTTTTTTCATTTATCTAAGTGCTGTGATTAAAGGTGTGAGCCACCATGCGAGATCTTCATTTAGTATTTTTAGTATTCATGAAGCTCTACAAAGTAAATGTTATGTGAATACCACTTTACACATGTGCTCACACATACCTTACAGGGGAAATAACTTTTTTTCAGATATTTTCCATATTCCTCCAAATCCATTTTTTTTCCATTTTCAAAGACTTTTTTCTATGTTATTTATTTTTGAATTTCAGTGAATACTGTATATGATTCATTTTCTTTTTTTCATTTTTATTATGAATAGTTACATTTTCTATCCGTCTATATCCTTATTCAAGGTCCCTTCCCCCCCAATCCTTCATGTCACTCTCTCTTCTCCACATCTCCCCACCTCCTCTCCAGCATGGGCAGGAGGTCTCAAAGTCCCAATGTCCCATTGTCCCAATGTCCCAATATTGCTCAGTTCAGCCTCCACTCCTGGCAGATCCAGTTTTCTCTCTTCAACATCGAGACTGTGCCAGGAGTTCCTCTAGGGGCAGTGGGATCCAAGGGGTCAGTCCAAGGAGTTTCAGATTCTAAGCTGTTCAGTGGTTGTAGTTTGCAGCTTGGACATGCTTAGCTTTTTGCTTTCTTTGTTTAGAGTCCACTAATGAATGAACCCTAACCCTAACCCTAACACTGCTTATCTTTCTGGGTTTGAGATACCTTGCTCAGGAGGATATTCTCTACCAAAAACAATCAACACTTTCAATGCACTGCCCATCAAAATCCGAACACAATATTTTACAAACCTTGAAAGAACAATACTCAACTTAATTTGGAATAACAGGAAATCCAGGATTGCCAAAACAATTTTACTCAACAAAAGAACCTCAGGAGGCATCACCATCCCCATCTTCAAGTTAAACTAAGAGCTACAGTAATAAAAACAGCCTGGTACTGGCATAAAAACAGACTTGTGGATCAATGGAAGAGAATTGAGGATCCAGGAATTAACCCAAAAACCTATGAACACCTGATCTTCGACAAAGAGGCACAAAATATTCAATGAAAAAAGATAGCATCTTTAACAAATGGTGTTGGCATAGCTGGTTGGTAGTGTGCAGAAAATGCTAATAGATCCAAGCCTGTTACCCTCCACAAAACTCAAATCCAAGTGGATCAAAGACCTCAACTTAAACCCAACCACTTTGAACTTAATAGAAAAGAAAGTGGAAAATAGACTTCTACAAATTGGCACAGGTGACCACTTCCTAAATATAACACCAATGGCCCAAACACTAATGTCAACAATCAATAAGTGGGACCTCCTGAAGCTAAGAAGCTTCTGTAAAGCCAATGACACTGTCAATCAGACAAAACAACAGCTTACAGAATGGGAAAAGATTTTCATGTGATTCGTCTTCATCTTACATTTTCTCACTTCAAAATTCCTTGAGCCATCGATAAATTCCTTACCTCTTCTTTAATTATTGTTGCATTATGTATGAATAAAAACAATCTACTGAGTCCATCTAGTGTTACTCATGTATATTTGTGTTTATGGATGACCATTTATGATTGGATAAGCAGTAAGAGTGTTCATCCCTGACGAAGCCTGCTTTTTCCTCTCTCAACAGCCATTAATTGCCTGTTATTATTGCTGAAGTTCTCAATCAATGTTTTACCTCTTTGTGGGCTATATATCAGATATCCTACATATCAGAAATTTATATGACAATTCAAAACAGTAGAAAAATTACAATTATGATGTATCAACAAAATAGTTTAGGGTTGAGGTCACAACAAAATGAGGAATTATATAAAAGGGTCACTGCATTAAGAAGATTGAGAAGCAGTAATTTAGGGGGCAGAATCTTGTGAGTCTTTACTCATAAATTTTAGCATGTCACCTGTTGTTGTCATTATGCAGGTCTTGCTTAGGTGATGATATTGACAAGAATTCAGGAGTACAGCTCATTGTTATATAAAAGACAAGTTTGACAGCAGATGTCCTGTTCCTCTGACTTGTAATTTTTCAATATATTCCCTGTGTCCTTGGTGTAAGGGTTATGTTATTGATGGTGTCCATCTACTGTTAAGAGAAAACTTCTTTGATGTGGGCCAAAAGCTACAGTACTCTGTAGGTATAAAAATAAACATTTAGAGTGCAGATAGGAATTATACTGCTTTAGGGAATTGATGGTGTTGTGTTCTCCTCTAGGGAGTTATCTATTGTCATTATATGTAAAATGATTTCAATGCAGCTATAATGTAAGTTGGATGTAACAAACACTGAACATTCATGATATTATTCTGAGATGTAAGTAGTGAGTTTCAAAAGCTAAGAATTAAAGAAACTCAGTACTTTCTTGTATCTTCATGAGGTAAAAGAAAATGTGTGAGGTTATAGGGAGTTATAGTATCAATAAACAAAATCACTACATCAACCTGGTCAAATACATAAAATTAGATTTTATAATGGTTAGAAAAACAAACAACTTTAAAATACAGTCCTTCACAGCACAATTTGGATATTAGAAAGAACTCATCAGTGAGGCCATAAAAAAACAAAAATGTCAAGTCTCATTTAGCTCCAGAAGTGCAGTTTTGAGCATTGCAAATATATAATGTGAGACAGAGAATTTGTGATTTGCACACCAAGTGGTCTTCTCCTATATCCCAGTAATCAGTAGCCCCTACATTTTTATATTTTCATGTTCTGAAAACCCTTTCTTACACATTCAGAGTGAAACCACTCCAATACTCAGTATGAGCAGATGATAATATGACTTTGACCTACATTTGTGGACACATATCCTGATAGAAGTGAAGTAAATATTACAAAATGGAGATTCTGACTCTTACATTTGAAAGTAGTGATATGACATCTAAGCAAATGAGCTCGATTAGAACCATGGTGGAGATTTAGATCAGCATGTCCAAGGCTAGCGGATGACTTAATATTTACCATGGTTCATTCCAAGCCACCTGATGAGAGGTTTTAGTTTGCTTACTGTGGTGGTTTGAATATGAATGTCCCCATAGACTCATGTGTTGTTTTACTTGACTCATAGAGAATGACCCTGGTAGCAGGTATAGTATAGTTGGAGGAAGTGTGACCTTGTTAGAAGTGTCACTGCACTGGTGGATTTTGAGGTCTTATATGCTCAAATTACACCCTGTATGGCACAGTCTCTTTCTGCTGCCTATGAATCAAAATGTAGAACTTTTAGCTTATTCTCTAGCACCATTTCTGCCTGCATGCTGCCATGTTTTTTGCCATAATAATTGAATAAAACTCTGAAATTGTAAAACAACACTAGTTAAATATTTTTTTATGAGAGTTGCTGTGGTCACGGTGTCTCTTCACAGCAATAAGAATCTTAACTAAGACAGTTAATTTCTCAATTCTTTTTGTCTGTGGTGATGCATTACTATAAAAAATATTTCTTACTTTAAAATGATTGGAATATCACATTTCAAGTTAATAATTCACCTTTAAGTCACTTAAGACTTAAGTTGATAGCTTACAATGGATTTCCCATGTAATCAGCCATATAATCTAAATTGATGCATAATTTGATCTTAAGTTATTTAAACCTCTAGTTCCCTGATCCAGCAAGAAATGCATGCTTCTTTATGTGTTAGTGTAATAAATGACAAAAAAGCAAAAAGATAAAAAGTACTCTTATAAAACAAAGACCAACTGCAGCATTATGTTTCTGGCACAGACTTTCAGGCCTAGCCTTGGGGTTTGGACCCACGGTCCCACAGAAACACAAGGACAAATTCATTAATTTTACACTGATTAGCATAGGGCCAAGGCATATTGCTAGCTAGCTCTAGATCATAAACTAACCCATGATTCTTAATTTATTTACCTATGTGGCTCAGTACTTTTTCTCAACAGCATTTCAACTTCTTTTCTCTGTGTCTCCTGGCATCTCTGTTGATCTCTCTGGCATCTCTGATATGCTCTGAGATATTCCCAGGGATTTCTTAGTCTGTTATCCCACCTACAGTTCCTGTCTGCCTCTTGCCAATCAGCTTTTTATTAAAGAGTGGGAGGGGCAAAATTTTACAGTGTACCATAATCTTACTATAATCAATCATAAATGTTAGATACAGTTTAATAAATTTCTAAATATTATCAGTGGATGTCAATAAAGTTTCATTCCTTGTAAAATTCTTTTCAAATATTTTTGTAAAGAATCATTTCTTTCTTCCAGTTTGATGCTTTTTGAGCTGCTTAATAAAAGCAGAACTCAAGATATGGTGGTTGAAGTAATTGGCTATCATGAGCTTATGGGAAGTGGCACAACTAGCAGGTGTGGCTTTTTTTGGATTAGGTACAGCATTATTGGAGAAATCCTGTCACTCTGGAGGTAGGCTTGAGTTCTCATATATGCTTAAGCCATACCCATTGTTATTTCACTTCATGTTGCCTTCAGATCAATATGTAGCAACTGACATGTCTACTTGTTTGCCTTCATGTTCCACCATGATGATACGGGTCTAAATATCTGAACCTATAAGTCAACTACCTTAATTAAATGTTTTAGTTTTTGTAAAAGGTACTGTGGTAATTTCATCTCTTGAAAGTAATAAAAACTCTAACTAAGTCACAATCCCTTTGTTACATACATAGGAACAAACAGCCCCTCCAATACACACACAGAGGGCCAAAAATATACATAAGTCAGTATTTAGGTAGAGACCTATTCAAACCCACCTTATGGACAGACCAAAGATACAAGAAAAAAGTAGTAGAGTATAAAAATCTGTGCTTGCCCTTTGTAAAAATATTTCAAGAGGAAGTATTTTTATTTCTTTTTTGAAAATATGACATACATATTTTGAATACTCAGGATATTATTAATGGGTTCTAACCAATGCACTTTCCTACATTGTTGAAATAAACTATTAAAATGAAGGATTTTTTTTGAAACTTCACAGGTGTCATCCCAGTTTTTTTCACCATACTCTTGATCAATTTATGAGAGTGAATATGTTTAGCAGTGAATTCTTTCATCTCAATGCCAAAAGAAAAGGGAAGGTAAAGATGATTATGTTTAGCAGAGAATCTTTTCCTTCAATCTTTTCCTTTCAATCCCAAAAGAAGGGGAAGAGGGAGAAAAAAAAAACACTTTAAAAAACGTAACTTTCAAGGACTCATTTTCAGTGACCTAATTCATAGAACTAATTCCCATCTTCTAAAATTTCTAGGACATCTCAAACAATTGTTATCATCTGAAAAACAAAATTAGTAATATAGAAACTTTTCTTTTGGGAAAATACTCCCAACTCAAACCATAATATTATCTTTCTAAACCACAAAAGTTCAATGGTAACACATGACTAAAATAGTTACTTAAGTATTATCAGGTCCATCAATGTACATTAAGTACAAGTTCCAAATCTTCTGTAAAGTTTAAAGCACCATGGTATGGTAAAATGCAAGGAAATTATTTGCCAGAATATGAGAAGAATAATATCTAGTCCAATTCCCTCACAGAATCCTATTTCTACCTGAAACCATAGTATCACTGCATTTCTGTCAACAGTTTAGAATTCTCTAACTCACATCTCAACTTTACTACATTCTTAGAGTGCACCAATTCTTAATGTTTATATACCACATGCTCAGGATTATTAGAGCTTATATCTCACTTCTCTTTTGGCAGATTTATTCATTGTTTATCATTGTCATCACTGAAAAAATATATGGCAGAACTTATAAATAAATGGATTATATGGTTTTATAGAATTAAAAATATAGTCATTTGGACTTATTTTTCTGGGCCACTAGTGAGGCAAGGTATCAACAGAGTAGAAATGTGTGTCAGAGGCAGACTACCTCATGGTAGAAAGAATACTGAGCAGAATGTAGTGCTGTGAGAATGAAAGATGAGTTCTGTTTTTTCAATGCCTAGTATTTAGTGATCTCAGTTGCATAGCTTAGTAAAATAATTTGTAGCATAAAGATTGGCAATCATTATACATTAAGGAATATTTATTTTTGTATGTAGAGTGCTGATTTTAAGCTACTTAATAACATATCACTTGTTTTCATACATCTAAAACAAGTAAAGCAAAAATATAAACTAGATTAAAAAATCAACATATAGTGACCAACTTCTCAAGAGATCTAAGACTTTTAACTCCAATTAGTTTTAAATAAATTAAAAACTTAATAAGCTGAAAAATATTTAATAACACCAATTAACCTAACAAACAAATTTAAAATCTTGCAAGAAGTCTTCATAAAATATAATACTTAAGCATATCTTGTTTGCTTTTAAAACCTAACCAAAAACTGAACACAAATTAACAGGAAGTATCAAAATCTTTCCATCATACATCTATGACTTTTCTTAGCACAAAGCAATTAAGTTAGATGTAAAAAAATCTATATATGTGCAAATAAAAATGCACTTCTCAGGAGAATATTGGAGGAGAAAAAAATTATATCATAAATCACAAAATATTTACACTTGAAAGAAAACAGAAATATGACTTTAAATGTGCCCAATACAATTTATGTTGTACTTAATACTACATAAATGCTTATATTAGAAGTTAAGCTAAATATGAATGTGCATAAAAGAAAACTAGTCAAAATAATTTAGAAAGCAATAAGAAAGCTGAATGGAGAAATTGATGGCATAGCTAAATAATATTGAGAAGAAAATATTTAAACTCTCTACAATGTCAAACATCAATTGAGAAACTTCACCAAGGAAGATGAAGAATAGAAATAAAGAGCTAAAACAAATTGTATAGAAAGTGAATGAAGAAATAAAAGAGTTGCTGTAAAATTGGAAAGATTATATGATGAATATATTGTCAACAAATCTAAAAAACATTTGATATGGACTCCTATGGAAATTTCCTTTTTGAAGCATGAAATATGGGGTGGGAGAAATTGTTTAATGGTTAGAAGCATTACATGCTGTTTCAGAGAAGGAGAACTAAGTTTAATTTCTAGGATCTACAGACCTGCTCAAACCTTTTGAAACTTCATCTGCAATGCTTTTGATACCCTATTTTAGCTTTCAGAGAAACTGAATGCATCTGGTGCACAAATATGTAAGTAGAACAGCCATACTAAATTTTTTGAAAGTAAAATACACATTATAAAATATTGATAAACAATGAAACATATTTTATTTAACATTGTACATAATAATAATCTATTAAGCATAGAACTTTAAATCACCAATTTTAAATATTAAAGGACAATATCATTGAAAATTTAGTATGAGAATAACCCACATCCTGGTTTATATAATGTTAATGTATCTTTATGATAGGAATAAAATAAATGTAGTAGAAAATAATTTTAAGAAGACAAAAGATTAAATCATCGATAACATTAAATTAGGTAACATGAGATTAGGATGACATGTACTAAAACTTTCAGAAACCTTAAGACTTAACTCTGTAACATATTCCTGATAATATAATTAATCAATTAATATTATAACAAATGTATTATAATTAATGGTGTTAAAAGGAATGTAATTATATTTAATTTTGGAAATGTAAAACACACTACAAAACTTTGATACAAATGTTTTGCTAAATAAACATCACTAAAAATGAACAGTATTACAAGTATTAATACCTTTTCTATTTTACTAGTTGGTATATATCTATTTCCTATATAATCTTTAATTAAGCCTTAAAATATCACAAGAATATCTCCACCCTCAAATTAAATTTAATTATTATTTAATTCACTATATGAAATTTGTCCTCCAACTGAATAACCACATTATTAGTTATCAACTTCCCTAAATTGGTAACGTCTCATTTATTACAGTGTCAAATGACATTTCAGTTTTGTCAGGATACTGCTCTTTTACATGACTAAAATTTTATGAAAAAAAATCCTTTGATGAACAAAATTTTTAGGATTAAATGCCATATCCCAAAAGTTTCATTCCATTTGCATAATGCAATATTCTAATATGGTAAATGACAATATATTAAAATCAAGTATTTTACTTTCAGTAAGTGGTGCCTTTCTTTTCATCTATAAAATGATTTGATTGATATAACACATTTTGATTGTTGGAGTAAAAACTATATCAGTCATGCAAAATAGTCTTACTCAGCTTGTTTGACAAAGCTTATATTGTATGTTTTAAAAGACAATTTTCTTTAGATAAGCTAAATTAGAGTTAGTTTTTGCAATCATGAGAGAACATAGTATGATAATAAATAAAAACATAACAAACTCTAGGGAATTTGGACTGTCCAAGAAAAAACATATATCAAAATTGTGTAATCTTGTGCACTGATTTTTCCAAATTTTACTATGTATCAAGTTTGTTTATAAACCTCAATATTCATAAAGAAGAGATTTATTTTAGATTTATGTGCATTTGTGTGCTGGTTCTGCATTTGCATAGAAGTGAAGCTGTCTCTGGAGGCTAGGAGAGATACTCAGATCTCCTAGAAATGTGGTTAGAGATGATTTTAAGACTCCCAGGATGGGTACTGGAGACAGAATATGGGTCTTCTGAAAGAGAAGTACATGCTGAACCATTTTTCTAGAACCTTAGGCATCACTTATATTTTATTTTAATCTTTAAGTTATGAGATACAATATAGACTTATGAATTCAAATTACTCATAAATATCACCATGTAAATTGGCATATTTATTTTTACCTTTCATGGATTGTACTTGGTTCTCTTTACAATTTTAAGGAATCAAAATATATTGAGAAGTAAAAGTAACTTTTAACTGTGACACAACTGTAAGATTACAAATATTAATGACTTACAGTATTTTTTCTTCATCTTGACTGACATATTTGCATCACATCAAATGAAGAATTTGAATGTATTATGTGCAATGTAAAAACATCTGTGGAGACTCATGCTGGTAGAAGGCCTTATTTTGATGCATACAGAAAATCTCCCTGACACATAATTTTATCTTTGTACTATTATTCAAGTGACAACTCAAACACTGTTAAAATGCAAATCCAGATTCAATAAAGGGAAAGGAATCTAGAGAATTAAGGACTCCAGAAAATTAGACATTTACAAGTGTAGCTATTTATAAATGGGCAATAAGATGTCATGAGCATAAGCTGACACTTTATATTATAGCCTGATAACAATGAGCTATCTTTAATTTATATACTGAATCATAAATTGGATTTCTACAAATTTTTAGTCTGATCATGTAACTGTGATCACACAATTAGTGCTGATTTATAGCCATGTCCCCACCTGCAAGGACTCCCTTCAAAGCCTATGACTTAGGCATGCGTAAGCTTTAAAATCTCCAACCACGTGGAAGATTCTCTCTTCTACATTTCTTCTTTGTCTCCCTGCTCTGCTATCTTCCCTTTCTCCCCCATCCTCTTCCATAATAAACCTCATATGGCTCTCTTGCAGCATACAAGTTCTTTTCACATGTGAAATACTAACAATTAGCACTTAAATATTTTATTCTATACTTGACAATATAGCATTCAAATATAGGGCCTGGGGAGATGGCTAAATGATTATGGACATTTGTTGCTTTGCAAGAGGCCTGGATTTAGATTCTTAACATACATGTTAGGTGACTCACAACATGACCCATTCTATCTTCAGGGTGCTCAATGTTACTAGCCTATGCAGACTCTTTTTGTCATAAGCAAATACTAACATGAAGACACATAGCTAGACATAATTATACCTAATAGAGTAAATCTTTAATAATAAATTGGAAATAATGTATATCAGTGGGTTAATCAGAAATAAACTCAACTAATGTCAAACACTTTTAGAGTACTAGGGATGCAGCTTGCTGGTACAGTATTTCCATAACATCTGGATCCAAATCCCTAATGCCACAAAATAGCAAGTAGACAAAAATAAAAATAAAAGGAAAAAACCAGTATATTTGCCTTTTAAAAGGAAGAATTTGAAAAACAGAAGTCTTTGTTATTTGATGTGAGATATCTTTGTATACACTATGAATATACTTTATTGCTCTTTGTTAATAAGGAAACTATTTGGTCTATGGCAAGGCAGCTTAGAGACAGTCAGGAGATTCAAGTATAGATAAAGAAGAAGTGCAGAATCTTGGAGACACAATCCAGCCACCAGAGAACCAAGATGTCAAAAGTACAGGTAAGCCACAAACCATATGGCAATACAGTAGATTAATAAAAATGGGTTAAGTAGTAAGAGCTAGTTGGTAATGAGGCTACACATAGACCAAACAGTTTATAATTAGTATAAGCATCTGGATAATCATTTTATAAGTGGCTGTGCGACTATCAGTAGGAGAGATTTGTTCAGAGCATGGATCTCATGGGTCAGAAAACTTAAGGCAACAAATAGCTCCCACAGTAGAGCAGTGAAATCTTTATAAAGATTCCAAAGACACAGAAACAGAGCCATACTTGGCTTTATAGTGACAGTCTAATGCCAGCAGCAGCATAGAGACTCATCTCCCAGCAGCATCCTGGGAGATGTAGCAGGATGTCAGCCACCGTAAGTTAAACAGCTGGCTGATTTTTGTAGTCTCTCAGGGGCCAAGGCACAAATAGGTTTGTAGTGGAATTGTGCTGATAATGTAATTATTTGTGCCCACCTTTGAGTTTAATAAAAGCTGATTGGCCAAAGGCAAACGTAAAGTGTGGACAGAGATACCAGACTAAGAAAACTCAGGAATATGCCAGTGAAGAGATAGACACCAGACACAGATGAAACAGAGAGCCACCAGAGAGAGCTATCATAGACATTATGAGGATATGGCAGCAGACACAGAGGAAAGAACCTGAAATGCTGCTATGAGAAAAAGTACTAAGCCTTGCAACTGAATAAGAAGGGTTAGATTGAGAGCAAGCAGTAGCAAATCATATTTCTGGGCTTTAGTTCAATCAGCATAAAAATAATAAAAGCACCTGTGTGATTCTTTGTGTCTACATATGTTTCTGTGTGACTGTGAGTCAAAACATTGACACTAGGCCCAGAAAGTCCAGGTTGGAACCTATTACAACAAATGGCTGCCCAAAGTGGGTGATGTACACCCACATAAAAATTGAAAAAAATTTAAAAAGGGTTGTAAGGCACAGAATCAGTGCCAAAAACACCTTCTGAGTTGTGTGTCTCTCATGAGCCGTGGTACAGAGATGCCCTTGTGTGGCATGTGGCTTTGCATTTGAATAAAAAAAATGCTGGGCTTTTACAGGCCAGTTCCTGAGCCTCAGTTTAAGAAACAACCTGTATATGGTGGATTCCAGAGCACAAAATCAGAGCCAAAAGAGGCTTTCAACCTGTATCTCTAAAATGGGTCATAGTACATAGACGCCTTGGTGTATAGGATTGAATTTCAAAATGGTGCGTCTGAAGGAGGCAGATTAAACTAAGACTGGTTCCCAAAGCCTCAAAAAGACACAGGAGAAGAAACAAACTGCTTATAGTGGATTTAAGGTTT
This sequence comes from Sigmodon hispidus, assembly GCA_004025045.1. NCBI lineage: Eukaryota > Metazoa > Chordata > Mammalia > Rodentia > Cricetidae > Sigmodon > Sigmodon hispidus. The sequence goes on from PVIH01011954.1 coordinate 17,404, forward strand.
CTGTTCACACAGGCAAAAGAGAAAAATGTCAAAGATTGATTTTTACTATCGGCAGCATTTTCTTGGATAAGTCCTGTTTGCTGGAGACAAGCAGAAGCATGGCTTTTGAAGGAGAGGCTTCCTGATTCAGCCTTAGAGTCAAAACACTTGTGAGTCTTTTAAGAGACCCTGCTGACAAATACTTAAGGTAATGAGCAGCAGATGACAGTGCTTTACTTGGTGATTATATGAACCCTAAAATTCCCCATAGTGGAAATTTTGCCTGATGATTAGTTAAAAAGCTAAACTTCAGCTAGACTAGGAGCTGGGTGGAGTCAGGCAGCCAGCCTAGTGATGTCTTTAATCTTGAATGTCCTGCCTTGTCAGATTAAGGGTGTGGACAGAAACTTAGAAATAAAGGAAACTGGGTGAAAGATTAAAGGTCTGAGCAGAACCAGTAATAAAGGGAACTGGATGTAGTCAGCCACCCTAGTGAAGCCTTTCATCCTTAAGCCAAACCTTAGTATATTAAAAGTGTGTAGAAACAGAAAGAAATAGAAATGGCTGGGTGGGTCAGCCACCCTAGCCAAGCAAAAGGTAGTAAGAAAGAAAGAAGATAAGAGATATACAGTAGAGACAGAAAAAGGTTAAAAAAACTGTAAATGGTTTAGGGTATTTTAAAAATATATGTAGGCTTGAGAGAGAAAAGAAAAAGAAAAAAATAAAGTCCTTTAAAAAAGAAATAGAGTAGGAAGAAATGGTAAAAAGCCACATAAAAACGAAAAATACAAAGAATGTTGGGATACTGCATTTTATTGTCTTATCTTTTAGTTTTTTGACAATAAAAGAAGTAGTAAAAGCTGCTAAAAGCCATTTGAATGTAAGTGCTGTTGCAGTAATTCAATCTAAGTAATTGGTAAATGAGTAGACAATAAAATTGAAATTCAAAGATATGAGGCTTTGGAGAAGAGACTTTCATATATTTCTATAAAATATAAGATTCTGTGGATTTATTTCCAGTTAAAGAAAATAAGGTTTGATCAAAGAAGACCCCTTGAACATTTTGCAGTGGAAATGTGTTCCAGATGATTCCAACTTTCAGAGCACCTCTGTTGTAGTTTTCCTTGAGTTCTACATTCAAAACAACTTCTAGGAGACTGGCTGACATGACCCAGTGTTACAGACTACTCCACTAAAGACTTATCCAAAATTCTAAAATTTTCTTTGGATCCTCATTGAATTGCCAGTGCCCCCAATTCAGCAGGAAGTATCCTAGAGTACTATGCCCCATTCCCCAAAATTGGATTATGGATGTTTGTGTTTGTTTACATGTTGGATATAAGTTGTTACTGATAATGGAAAAGTAAAAAGATATTAGATTTAGGGTTCTTGTTTTATGAAGAAAGAAAGGGGAAATGTAGTGGGAGTATGCTGGTAATGAAAATATTTGTCCCACCTTTGGGTTTAATTAAAGCTCATTAGCCAAAAGCAAACAAGAAGTGTGGACAGGGCTACCAGGCTAAGAAAACTTGGGAACATCTCAGAGCAGCTACAGACATCAGACACAGATGACAGAGAGAGCCACCAGAGAGATCTATCATAGACACTGTGAGGAGACGGCAGCAGACACTGAGAAAAGAAGGTCAAATGCTGCTATAAGAAAAGGTACCAAGTCATGCAGCTGAACAAAATGGGTTAGACTGAGAGCAAGTGCTAGCAAATTACATGCCTGGGCATTAGGTCAATCAGCATAAAAATAATAGAAACATCTATGTGATACTGTAGGTCTGCATTTGTTTCTGTGGAACTGTGAGTCAAAACCTTGAGGCCAGACCCAGAAAATCTGCGCTGGAAGCTATTAAAACAGTGGCTTCTCATAGCTACTGCTTTTGGGTTTGCGAGCATAGCTATGGACTGAAAAATATAGGTCCATGTAATCCTGACTAATTTGTATCTCCATCATGTTGAAAAGCAGAGTAGGGCAATGGCAAAGGGTTACAGACACACAGTTAAGCAACTGAAAAGCACTTCTTGTTAAAAAGAAAGATTAAAGTTACACAATAAACAGATTCACATGGGGGAGAAACCCAAACTTCTAAACAGGTAAGAATGTGTGGTGTGTAAAAAAATTACAAAGGTTTGGAAGAGAAAAGAAGTAGTGTAGAGAAAGTCCTTTAAAAATAGAGTAATAAAAGTATAATAAAATGATGTGGGATGGTTTTCTGTATACTGTGAATTATCATTGGATAATAAAAGAATGGTTTTGGCCTAAGGCAAGTCACCTTAGAAATTCAAGTGTACATAAAGGGGAAGGAGGATAAAATCAGAGATATTGTGATCTGTTGCCAATACAGCAAGATGTAAAAGAACTCATGTAAGCCACAAGCTACATGGCAAGACACAGATTGATAAAGATGGGTTAAGATGCAAGAGGTAGCTAACAAAAAGCCTGAGCCATAGGACAAACAGAAATTAATTAATACAAGACTTTGTGTGATTACTTTGGAGAAAGCAGTTGTTAGCAGTATATTTGGGACTGCCAGTCTAGATCTTGAGGCTAGCCTGAGCCTGAAACTCTTACTAGAAATGACATCCAACACGGGCCATGTATAAACATAAAACTGAGTAAGTTTTAAAAAAAGGGTTTCAGAACACAGAAATGAAGCCAAAAATAAATTCTGACTTGTATCTCTCAAGTGGGCCATGGTACAGTGACAAGCTGGCATGGTATATGGGCCAGAGTTACAAATCACTTGGCTTTTGGAGTGTATCTTAAGCTAGAAGGCCAGTTCCTGAAGTCTCACAGAAGACTCATTGCAAGCACAAGATGCATATGATGAATTTAAGTTTTCTGATCTTGTAGGCTAAAAGTGAACAGAGTAAAAGTTGACTTCTTAGTGACAGTGTTTTCTTAGGTCAGCTTTTTTTTTGCTCTTGTTGAGCAGAGGCATGATGTTTTTGAGGCTTTCTGACTCAGCTTCAGTGGCAAAAATTGTATGGCTTTTTTAAGAGGCCCTGCTGCCAAATACTCTAACGGAATTCATGAGCAGTAGGCAGAGGTCCTTTACATGGTGACAATATGGACCCTAAAATTCCCCAGGGTAGTAATTGTTGCTCCTACCAGTATATATGCTCTCTGTAAAGCTATTCTAGGAGCTAAGTGGAGCCATCTAGCCACCCTAGCCAAGCCTTTAATCTTAGTCACAGCATGGCATATTAAATGTATAGTCAGAAACAGAAAAAGATGAAAGATAATAGATAGAAAGTAAAGACAAATGAAAAAATCTCTAAATGGTTTAAAGTGTGTTCAAAAATATATCTAGGCTTGAGAAAGAAGAGAAAATGGAAAAAGAATAAAGTGCTTAAAATAAATACAAAAAAAATAGTAAGGCACATAAAGATGAAAATTACAAAGACTGTCAAGGTGCAGTATGTTATTGTCTTATTTTTAAGTTTTTGATTGCAAAAATGTAGTAAGAGCTGCTAAAGGACATATGATCATAACTGCTGCTGAATTAATTCATCTTATGTATTTTGTATATGAGTTGACTTTAAAATTGAAATCAAAAGATATGATACTTTGGAGAAGAGGATTTCTTTTTATTTCCACAGAAAGTGACAGGTTGTGGATTTATTTCCAGTTCAAGAACATATAGCTTAATCAAAGAAGATCCGTTGAAAAATATTTGATGGAAAGAGATGGTCACATCAGCTTCAAGGCTGCCAACTAAGATAATCAATCCTCGGGATCCCCATAAAATTGGCAGTGTCCCAGAATATCAGAAAGTACTTTGTGGAATGCTATTCCCAAATTCCCAAACTATTGTTTGTGAATGTTTGCTTTTTATTATAAATAGTTTGTGGCCATAGTCAATCTCTTTCTTGGAAAAAAGAGAGATATGACATAGAAATTATTTAAAATATATATTACTGAATCTACTTTAATACTAAAATACAGTTGTTAATCTAAAAATATTTTACATTTGGTATGGATTTTGATTTATTGATACAAATATAAGGTTAATTTTATTATACTATGTGTATATTTTTATTTATATTTAAGGTATTTCTCTAAAATTGTAATGTATACTTAAAAATACAGATTAATATTCACCTATGAAAACCAAACTTATATTAATTATAATTTTTAAATATACAAAAATATATTTTAAATATGTAGGCAATCTTCAAATACTTCAAAGACCTATATAATATCACATTTCTTTTTTTTACTTTTCTATTTCATTTAAAAGTTTTTTTAATTTATGTAAGCCTTCAGATGGGAGAGTCTTGTTCATATCACAGGCCAGATGGATCAGAAAAATTCTTGCTAGAGTTATTATTTTAAGGAGATAGAGAACACTATATAGGCAAGTATAAAATAAAAAGACTAAGATTATAACATTGGTCCAGCCTTGAGAAAATATAAAAACCTAAAAACATGTATATAATACAACTGTCTCACTTTACTATCAATGATTTGACATCTGTTTATACTGTTATATTATTGTATTATTCACTTGCTGTAAAATAAAAAATATGTAAAGAAGCATCTTACTCTGAAATTTTTATTTCTTTTGTCTTACTAGAGTATACATCTGACTAGTTTAGTTTTCTTTGACAAGGAATATTAAAATGTAAAGTTTGATCACCTGCAATTTACTCTAAATTCATCTGTAGATAATATAATGCAAGTAGCCATGCAAAAGAAGCATTCATTGAGTTTTAACATAGCTTATTATATTTCAGAGTTCAACTTTAGTGATCTTGGACAGTGTCTATAAATACAAACAATTTTGTTTTCAAGTTATAGATCTCTAATCTTATGTGCCTTCATAAGATGTGGTAGTAATAAATAAAAAAATAGTAAAGTAAAGGCATTATATGTACAACAAAATTTTAAAATATAGAATATATGTCAGGTGCTTGAAAAAGAATAATGGAGAAGTACATAAAGTGTTTTATAAGGAGGAAAGCTAGAGGGAAAATGATGTGGATATATTTTAACTTGACATATTGAAAATTACAGGTTTCTGGGACATAGAAACAAATTTTATATTGGTATCTTCCTTACTAAACTTATAGTTGCAAATAACCACCCTGAAGTAAAATTTGATGTAGAATATGAAGAAACTAACATAGCTTGGATAACAAAGAAGTGAAACATCAAATACAATCTCTCTCCACCATTAAGTGTGAAAATAAACATTGAAAGTGTTTCTCAGAGTGTTCAGTTCTCACATTTGCATGTGATTTCACATTAAAAGTGTCTAGTTTTGAGAATTAGACTAAAAATATAATCTTTGAGAAAAATTGGTTTGTTCTGTAATTTCCTATTTGTAAGATTTACCTATTACATTAATATTGATATAAGTATTATAGGCCCATTATGGTGACACTTTCTGAAGCTTAGTAACCACCTCGGATTTCACTTATTTAGCTCTTCCTAACAAGGTAGCTAACACTTAACTTGTGTTACAACTATTCTTATAAATATGCATGTGTTTTCCTGCACTTTTTAAGATTCTCAAATAAAATGACAGGTCTTTGAGTCTTGTGAGAAACATGTTAATCAGTTTTACTAAAGACACAAAAGCATTAGTTTTGTGTGAGTATAGATTTATTGACAAAAACTTGAGTGCTATGCAGGACTATTTAAATTCCCACTACTATGTCACCTACACAAAATATTGACCTTACTTTTCGCTTTTTGTATTGCAGCTGCTAAATCAATCTGAACTTTGAGGCAAAAGATGTTAGAGTGACGATTACCTGTCAGATTATTAATATTAGAACTTCAAGCTGAAACCTATCTTAAACTGTTGTCCTTGTGAGAAAAACTTGACAAAATATACTTTATTTTAAAATAATAAAACTATGGAATAGATGGCATTAGCACCAAATTAATAAAAAGTAAAAGATAACAATTGATTATCTTGGTACACTTTAAATAATTCAGTCCCCAGCTGGGCTTAAACAACACTGTGATATAATTGATTTGAACATTTTTAAGAGTGTTTGAGTATGAATAGCTGGAGGCTAGAGTGAAAACTCTTACTATGCTTGAGTCAATACCAGCATCCCATCAATAAACTACAAACACACTAGAATTTTGAAATACCTATTTCTAGACAAGTCTTTAATACATATGTTCTACAAATAATAAAAAAGCTTATAATCTTTTCAAGTTTTGAAACCCTCTAAAATTTTTCAACACTTTAAAAATAAACACTGATGTCATATTTCTGTTGCTTTCTCCACCCAGAATAAAATGAAATAAAACTTTGTGGTAACTGACACTTAGTACTTCAACAAAGCATACTCATATATCCTAGTTGTGTCTTAAATATATTTAAATCAAAATTAACTTTTAGAATATTAATTTTTTAGTCAAATCACTGACCAAAAAAAATCTTTAGAATCTTATGACATGGCCCAGTTTTTGGGAAGCACATTTTAGAGGCAAGTATTAATTTTCTAAAGTTGATCTTTGTACTTTACAGCACACATATTCTCTAAATAAATAAATGTTAGAAAGTATTATATGAAAAACAAAGTGGTACACCCTTTTATTCCCAGAATGCATAAAGCAAAAGTAGGGAGATTTCTGAGAACACAAAAAGAGCTTTGTCTGTGTAGTGAATTTTAGGCCAGCTAAAGGAACACTGCATGATCATATATCAAAACAATAGAATAAATAATAAATATAATTTTGCATGTCCAAAGAAAACAATTGTACACTGTTCCATTAGCTCAATCAATTATCATTAATACTTACATTTTTATTTATAATTTGAAATAGGTGTAGAATAGAAAACTACCTAATAATGTCAAAATTACAAGAAATAGAGAAAATATTTTATACACATACTTAAAACAATAAATTGAGCTTATTTTATTAAGTGAATTTTAAGTATTAAAAGCTAATTATATATTGCATTATTTTACCTATTTCTTTCAAAATAATATTATATTTAATGCATATAACTGATGTTACTTTAATATATAAGAAATTAAATTCTGGTTTTGTGTTCCAAAATGTTTTATTTTACTTTATTTTCTACCAAAACATACCCAATGTTTTAGATGAGGTGTAACTAAAATTTATTATAGGAACTGAAACCAAAGAGTTTTCGTATATTTATATAAAAGTGAAATATTCTGGTAGTTTAAATGTAATTGGCCACCGTAAGCTTCTAAACAGTGGCACAATTCAGAGGTGTGGTTTTTTTTTTTTTTTGGAGAGGTTTTGGACTTGGAGAAAGAAGTGTCCCACTGTTGATGCAGGCTTTGAGGTTTCACACATTTCATATATCATCTACTGTCTTAATTGACTTCTTGTTGCCTGCAAATTTTATCAATATCAACTCCCACACCATGTCTGGTTGAATGATGCTGTACTCCACAATCTGATGATGATGGACTGAACCTCTAGAATTGTAAGCAAGCCATCTCGCAAATTAAATCTTTTCTATTAAGCAGTAATAAACCTAACTAAGACTATTAAAAATTATTAGAAACTTAAATTTTCTAAGTTTTAATAGATACAAAAACATTGATCACAATTGTGTAATTTCTAGGAAAGCAAATCAATTTAGCCACAAGTAGTTACCAAAGGCTTATAATAAGAAAATGTCTAAGTAAGAGTATTATGTTTCAAAGGAACAGAGCTTCTCATTTCAAATTGACAAATATTTTAATTTATTGGGCAACATGTATAGATTTGAAGGATCAGAGATGTGGTTTGGATCTTTTTCCACATATCTAAGATGCAGGACTACCACAATACCAGATAAGTTTGGTAGAAAGACTGAGTTTAAGAGAGATACATTTGGATGGTGCTGGGAAAGAAAAATCATTAAGAAATTCTGGGCAAACTGGGAGGGCTTGTGGAAGGAAGAGGAGAGGGGCTGGGAAATGAGAGTTCAAGAAGGCATAGATGGGGAGGGAATGAGAGGTAAACAATAAGGGAGATATCTTGACAGAATGAGCCATCATGGTTTTGGAGAGAAGCTTCTTGCCAGGGAAGTTCACAAGAACCTACAACGAGCTCCCAGCTAAGTCTCCTGGCAATGCTAGTGAGAGTGGCTGAATTAACCTTCCCCAATAGTTAGATTGATGGCTAACCTTAATTGTTACTATAGATCCTATATTCAATGACTGATGGAAGTAAATACAGATACTCACAACCATGAACTTTGTCGAATGCCTGGATTTCAGTTGAAAAGAAAAAGAAATATGACAAAAGGAAATGATGAGATTAGCACAAAAGGTTAAGAGCATAATGGAGATAACCACAGGGATAGTTTACCCAAACAAACAGGAGTACAATGACTCTGGACTTACAGCTGGAGTATCTGCAAGGATCCATACTAGGCCTTCTTAATGGGAGAGACAGTTGCTATAATTGTGCTGTGGATGGTTCCAATGGCTGTGGGATGAGGAAATATCCTGGCTACATAAACTGGCTTTTTGAGGTTACTCCAATGCACAGCCTTGATGCAAGTAAAAGAAATGGAGTACTGTCTCAACTAGCTATTTTAGCCTGATAGACTGCTAAAAGGGAGGCCTTATCTCCTTTGAGGAGTAGATGAATGGTGGGGTGAGGGAAGGTAGAGAAGAGTGGGGAAGCAGGAAAAGAGGAGGGAGGGTAAAGAGTAGATGGTATGTAAAAGAAATTTTATTAATTTAAAAAAATATTAGTTTAATATTATAACTTGAAGTCAGGGATGATGATACCTCCTGAGGTTCTTTTGTTGAGCAAAATTGTTTTGGCAATCCTGGCTTTCCTGTTATTCCAAATGAAATTGAGTATTGTTCTTTCAAGGTCCAAAAAATATTGTGTTGGGATTTTGATGGGCAGTGCATTGAATCTGTAGATTGCCTTTGGTAGAATTGCCATTTTTACTGTGTTGATCCTACCAATCCAGGAACATGGGAAAGTTTTCCATTTTCTGATACCCTCCTCACTATCTTTCTTTAGTGATTTAAAATTTTTGTTAAATAGATCTGTTACTTCTTTGATTATAATTATTCCAAGGTATTTAATACTATTTGCAGCTATTAAAAAGGGTAATGTTTCCTTTATTTCTTCTCCAGCCCTATAATCATTAGTGTATAGAAGGGCTACTGATTTATTTAAGTTGATTTTGTATTCTGCTACATTGCTGAAGGTGTTTATCAGCCATAGCAGTTCTTTGGAAGAATTTTTTGTGTCAATTATGTATACAATCATATCATCTGTAAATAGAGATATTTTCACTTCTTCTTTTCCCAAATTGTATCCCCTTAATCTCCCCTCATTCTCTTATTGCTTTACCTAAAACTTTGAGAACTATACTAAATAGATAAGGGGAGAAAGGACATCCTTGTCTAGTTCCTGATTTTACAGGGATTGCTTTGAATTTTTCTCCATTAAGTTTGATTCTGGCTGTCGGCTTCTTGTAAACTGACTTTATTATATTTAGGTATTCTCCCTCTATCCTGATCTCTCCAGGGCTTTAATCATAAAGGAGAGTTGGATTTTGTCAAAGGCTTTTTCAGCATCTAAGGATATGATCATGTGGTTTTGTTCCTTTAGTTTGTTTATATGATGGATAATGTTTACAGTTTTTCGTATATAGGTCCAGACCTGCATTTCTAGGATGAAGCCTACTTGGTTGGAGTGGATGAAATTTTTTTATATAATGTTGTATAAAGTTTGCTAAAATTTTGCTAAGAATTTTAGCATCAATATTCATGAGGGAAATTGTTCTGTAGTTCTCCTTCTTTATTGTGTCTTTGAGTGGCTTGGGTATTAGAGTAATTGCCACCTCATAAAAGGAATTTGGCAATATTCCTTCAGTTTCTACTGTGTGGATTAGTTTGAGGATTAATGGTAGTAATTCTTTTTTGAATGTCTGGTAGAACTCACCACTGAAACCATTTGTACCAGGGCTTTTATTTTGGGGGAGGCTTTTAATGACAACTTCAATTTCCTTAAGGGTTATAGGTCTGTTTATGTAATTAATCTGATATTCATTTAGTTTTTATAGATGGTACTCATCTAGAAAGCTGTCCATTTCTTCTAGGTTTTTCATTTTTGTGGAATATAAATTTTTAGAGTGTGATCTGATAAATTTCTGGATCTCCTGGGCATCTGTTGTAATGTTCCCCTTTTCATTTCTGATTTTCTTGATTTGTTCACTCTCTCTCTCTGCTTTTTGATTACTTAGGATAAGGGCTTATCTATCATATTGACTTTCTCAAAGAACCTACTCTTTGATTCATAGATTCTTTGTATTGTTCTTTTTGTTTCAATTGTACTGATTTCAGCTCTAAGTTTGATTATTTCCTGCCATCTACTCCTTCTAGGTGAGTTAGCTTCGAATTGTTCTGGGGCTTTCAGATGAGCTCTTAGGTCTCTAGTGTGGGATTTCTCCAGGTTTTTCATATTACTATAGATCTACAGTAATAAAAACAGCCTGGTACTGGCATAAAAACAGATTGTGGATCAGTGAAATAGAACTGAGGATCCAGACATTGAACCAAAAACCTATGAAGAGCTGATCTTCCACAAAGGGGCCCAAAATATTCAATGGAAAAAAGATAGTATATTTAACAAATAGTGATGGCATACCTTGTAGGTAGTGTGAAGAAAATGCAAATAAATCCAAGTCTGTCACCCTGCACAAAACTCAAATCCAAGTGGATGAAAGACCTCAATATAAACCGAGCCACTTTAAACTTGATAGAAAAGAAAGTGGGAAATACACTTCTACGAATTGGCACAGTTGACCACTTCCTAAATATAACACCAGTGGCACAGACAATAAGAACAAGAATCAATAAGTGAAATCTCCTGAAGCTGAGAAGCTTCTGTACAGCCAAGGGCACTGTCAATAGGACAAAATGACAGCCTACAGAATGAGAAAAGATTTTAACCAACCCTACAAGTGATAGAGGACTGATTTCTAAGATTTATAAAGAACTCAAGAATCTAGAGCCCAAAACTTTGAATAACTCAATCAAAAAATGTGTTTCACATCTAAAAAGGGAATTCTCATAAGAAGAATTATTAAAGGCTGAAAGACATCTGGAAAAGTGCTCATCATCTTTAGTCATCAGAGAAATGCAAATCAAAACATCTTTGAGATATCACCTCAAACCTGTTAGATTGGCTAAGATAAAAGACACACAGGATAGCCTATGCTAGATAGGATGTAGAGCAAGGGGAACACACCTACATTGTTGGTGGGAGTGTAAGCTTGTTCAGCCACTCTGGAATGCAGTATGATGGTTTCTCAGAAATCTGAGAATCAATCTCCCCAAGGACCCAGCATTACCACTTCTGGGTGTGTACCCTAAAGATGGACAGTCACACTCCAAAGGGATTAGCTCAACTAAACATAGCATCATTATTTGTAATAGTAAGAACCTGGAAACAACCTAGATGTCCTTCAGCTGAAGAATGGATTAATAAACTGTGGTCCATCTACACAATGGTGTACTACTCAGCAATAATAAAAAATGATATCCTAAAATTTGCAGGCAAGTGGATGGATTTATAGAATTTTCTCCTGAGCGAGGTATCATAAACCCAGAAAGATAAGCAGGGGATATACTCACTCATTAGTGGACCATATACAAACAGACAAACCAGAAAAAATCAAAGCATGTCCAACCTGCAAGCCACAACCACTGAAGAGCTTGGCATCAGAAACACCTTGTACTGAATTTTTGGATCCCACTCTCCCTAGAGGAACACCTGACTCAGTCTTGAGTTTGGAGGGAAAAAACTGGATTTGCCAGGAGTGGAGGCTACACTAAGCAATATTGGGTCAGTGGGACCTTGGGACTGCCAGCTGATTGCCCAGGGAGGAGATGGGGTGTTGTTGAGAAAAGAGAATGACCTTATGTGGTGGGAGGGGGAAGCGACTTGAATAAGGATATACAAGAATAGAAAGTGTGACTTCTTTGTTCATAATAATAGAATAAAAAATTAAAAAAAAATTATATGAAAAGACACAAGTGTATTGCATCTCAAAACTTAGAAAAAGTCTACATCTTTACCCCAAATTTCATAGATAACATGAATAGAAAAATATACAAAGCTATTATTAGAATAATGTCAGTATATTTACTTCTCGCATACAAACTACTGCATCCAAATACTACTGAACAACCCCAGCATATCCTCATACAACTTCACTTTCTTTCCAAAAAATATGTAGTGAACAACTGAGTCCAATCATTGTTGCTAATATATGCATGAGTGCATGGCTATACATAAACATGTAGTCAAACTGTCAGGTATTATGGGTTTAAAAGAAAATGATAATCTTTTTTTATTCACTCTTAAGTTGAGAGAAATCCACATTGTTTCCACTTTCTTTCTATTATGAATAAAGCTTCTATAAATATAATTGAGCAAGTGTCCTTGTGATCTAATGGATTGTCATTTGCTTATATGCCAAAAAGTGGGATAGCTGATTACTGTGGTAGGTCAATTCCCATTCTTTTAAGAAACAGCCTAGAGAAGGACAGAGTATTTGAAATTCAGACCCTGTGCAAGGGAGAGCAGATTCCCGGGTCAGATTCTCTTCCTGAAAGGCACTTTCCAAGACCAGGGTCAATATTTAGAGCGTGATCTCAGACTCTCCCTGGCAGACAGGACTAGTGTTTGGCTGTAAGGGGCTCCACCAGCCATACCTAAAAGAGGCGACATTGCAGAGCTGGCCCCACTCCAGGGCAAACTGCATCATCAGAGATGTACTGAGGTTTTGAAATTCAGACCCCTGTCCAGAGCAGAGTTAGAGATCTAGCAGACCCCATGCTCAGAGAGACAGGAGATACACAAGCCCTCTTGCCAGAACTGACTAGGAGAGGCATAATCATAAACGACTGAAGCCATGGGTAAACATCAGTGTAAAAGTACATATAATAATATAAAGAACAACAAGGCAACTACAGGAGAAACTGGTAGTTCTACAACTACAAGAACTTCAGAGAGGAATGAATAGGAAACAGAATGAAACAACTCCAAAAAACACCTTTATGAAGATTTTTGAAGCCTTTAAAGAAGATATAAAAAAATTCCCTTAAAGAAAATAGAAACAAAAAATAGGAAGAGATAAAAAATTCTTGAAAGAAAACCAAGAAAAGGTAAACCAAAATATGAAAGAAATATTCCAGGAACTAAAAACTGAAATAGAAGCAATAAAAAAGGCACAAAATGAGAAAAAAAAAGATGGAAATTGAAAATCTGAAGAAAAGATGTGGAACTACAGATACAAGCATAACCAACAGAATCCAAGAGATGGAAGAGAGAATCTCTCAAGATAAAGACTCAGAAGCAGATATAGATAATTCATTAAAAAAAATACTAAAATTAAATAAGCCATATCACAAAATGTTCAGGAAATCTGGGATACCATGAAAAGTCCTAACTTGAAAATAATAGGAATAGAAGAAGGAGAAGAATACCAGCGCAAAGACAAAGAAAATGTATTCAATAAAATCATAGAAGAAAACTTTCCTAACTTGAAGAAAGAGATGCCTATAAAGATATATGAAGCTCTCAGAACAACAAATAGATATGAAACAATAAAGTCTGCTCACCACATAATACTCAAGCCGCAAAACAACAGAAAAAAGAAAAAAATTTAGGAGCTGCAGAAGGGTCAACATACCTGTAAAGGCAGACCCATCAGAATAACTCCTGACTATCCAAAGGAAAAGATGAAAGCTAGAAGGGCTTGGTCAGAAGTTATATGGATGATAATAGAGCATGGATGCAAAACTAGAATACTATACCCTGCAAAATTATCAATAACCATAGATGGAGTAAACAAGATATTTCATGACAATGTCAGACTGAAACAATGTCTGTCTACCCATCCAGTACTACAGAAAGTATTAGAGGGAAAACTCCAACCTAAGGGCACCAGATACACCCATGAAACCACAAACAATCAATAAACCCACAGAAGAATACTCCAGAGAAAGTTAATACAATCAATTTACCACCAAAAATAACAAGAAATATCAATCAGTGGTCACTAATATCCCTTAATATCAATGGACTCAACTCTCCTATAAAATGACACACACTAGGGGCTGGAGAGATGGCTCAGCAGTTAAGAACACTATCTGCTCTTCCAGAAGACTCGGGTTTGATTCCCAGCACCCACATGGCAGCTAACAACTGTCTGTAGTTCCAGTTCCAGGCAAACACCAAGGCAAATAAATAAATAAAATTAAAATAATAATAATAATAATAATAAAAATGACACACACTAACAAGATGGACACATCAACAGAAGCTATCTGTCTGTTGTCTACAAGAAACACAACACAACCACAAAGGCAGACACAGGCTCAGAGTAATGGGTTGGAAATCGATTTTCCAATTAAACGGTCCTAAGTAACAAGCTGGGGTTGCCATTCTAATATCTAACGTAGAAGACTTTAAGCTAAAAGCAATTAAAAGGGACCAAGTTGTTCATTGCTCATTCATTTCAGGAAAAATTGATCAAGAGGTATTTCAATCCTGAATATTCATGCCCCTAATATAAGGACACCAACCTATAAAAAAGAAACTAAGTTAAAGCTCGAATCCCCCATCAATCCTCACACCCATATCACAAAATGTTCAGGAAATCTGGGACACCATGAAAAGTCCTAACTTGAAAATAATAGGAATAGAAGAAGGAGAAGAATACCAGCTCAAAGACAAAGAAAATGTATTCAATAAAATCATAGAAGAAAACTTTCCTAACTTGAAGAAAGAGATGCCTATAAAGATATATGAAGTGAGAAACTTCAATACCCAACTTTCACCTCTGGATACGTCAACCAGACAGAAACTCAACATAGAAATAAGGAATCTCACAGAGACTATGTTGCAAAGAGATTTAATAGATATCTACAGAAACTTTCACCCAAAGGGAAAGGAATGTACTTATTTCTCAGCTCCTCATTGAGCTTTATCTAAAAATGACTACAAAAATAGTCATAAAGCAAATATCAACAGATAAAAAATATGAAACTAATCTCTTGTATCATATCAGAACACCAGGGTCTAAAGTTAGAGTTTAACAACATCAAAAATTAAAGAAAGCCTACCAAATAATGTAAACTAAACATAACTCAGCTGAACCAGCACTGGTTCAGGAAGATATTAAGAAAGAAATCAAAGTATTCCTAGAATTTAATGAAAATGAATCCACAATATATCCAGTCTTATGGGACACAATGAAAGCAGTCTTAAGAGTAAAATATATAACACTAGATGCCTATATGAAAAACCTAGAGAAATCCCACATTAGAAAACTAACAGCACAGCTTAATGTCTTAGAACAATTAGAAGCAAACTCGCTTAGAAGGAGTAGATGGCAGGAAATAATCAAACTTAGAGCTGAAATCTACAAAATTGAAACAAACAAACAAAAAAAAACAATTCAAAGAATCAATGAATCTAAGAGTTGGTTCTTTGAGAAAGTCACCAAGATAGATATGCCCTTATCTAAAATACCAAAGAGAGAGTATCCAAATAAAAAGAAAAAAACATCAGTAAGGAAAAGGAGGACATAGCAACAGACCCCTAGGAAATACAGAGAATTATCACGCCATACTTTGAAAATCTATATTCCACAAAGTCGGAAAACCTAGAAGAAAAAGACAACTTTTTGGGCAAGTACCATTTACCAAAATTAAATGAAGAACAGATTAATTACCTAAACACATCAATAACCTCTAAGGATATTGATGCTCTCATTAAAAGCATCCCAAGCAAAAAAAGCCCAGGTACAGAAGTTTTCAGTGCAGAATTCTACCAGACATTCAAAGAACAATTACAACCATTAATCCTCAAACTCTTTCACACAGTAGAAATTTAAGGAATATTGCCAAATTCCTTTTATGAGGCCAAAATTATCCTAACACCCAAGCCACTCAAAGACACAACAAAGAAAGGGAATTACAGACCAATTTCCCTCATGAATATTGATGCTAAAATTCTCAACAAAATTTTGGTAAACCATATACAACAATATATCAAAAATATCATCCTCCATTACCAAGTAGGCTTCATCTCAGAAATGCAGGAATGGTTCAACATATGAAAAACTGTAAACACAATCCATCATATAAACAAATTAAGGGAACAAAACCATAAGATCATAATTTTAGATGCTGAAAAAGTCTTTGACAATATCCAACACTCCTTTATTATAAAAGCTCTGGAGGGATCAGGAATACATGGAAAATATCTCAATATAATAAAGGCTATTTATAAGAAACTGACAGCTAACATCAAACTTAATGGAGAAAAATTCAGAACAATCCCACTAAAATCAAGAAATAGACAAGGATGCCATCTCTCCCCTTATCTATTAAACATATTTCACAAAATTTTAGCAACAGTAATAAGAGAATGAAAGGAGACTAAGTAGATACAAATTGGAAAAGAGGAATTGAAACTATCTCTATTTGCAGATGATATTATTGTGTACAGAAGTGACTCACAAAATTCTACCAGGGAACTTCTACAGCTGATTAACACCTTCAGCAATGTAGTGGGATACAAGATTAACTCAAAGATATTGGTAGCCCTTCTAAACACTAAAGAGAAAAGGGCTGAATAAGAAATAAGTGAAACATCATTCTTTACAATACATGGAAATCACATTAAATATGTTGGAGTAACTATAACCAAAGAAGTAACAAATCTATTTGACAAAAAATTTTAAATCACTGAAGAAAGAAATTGAAGAGGATATCAGAAAATTGAAAGCTCTCCAATGTTCCTGGATAGGTAGCATAAACATAGTAAAAATGGCAATTCTACCAAAAACAATCTACAAATTCAATGCACTGTCCATCAAAATCTATACCCAATATTTTTTGGACCTTCAAGGAACAATACTCAAATTTATTTGGAATAACAGGAAAGCCAGGATTGCCAAAACAATTTTGCTCAACAAAAGAATCTCAGGAGGCATCACCATCCCTGATTTTAAGTTATACTTTAGAGCTACAGTAATAAAAACATCCTGGTACTGGCATAAAAACAGATTTGTGGATCAATGGAATCCAATTGGGGATCCAGATATTAACCCCAAAACCTATGAACACCTGATCTTTGACAAGAGGCCCAACATATACAATGGAAAAATGATAGTATCTTTAAGAAATTGTGTTTTCATAATTGGTTGGTAGTGTGTAGAAAAATGCAAATAGCTACAAGCCTGTCACCTTACACAAAACTCAAATACAAGTGGACAAAAGACCTCAAGATAAACCCAGCCACTGTAAACCAGATAGAAAAGTAAGTGGGAAATACCCTCCAATGACTTGGAACAGGCGACCACTTCCTAAATATAACACCAGTGGCACTGATACTAAGAACAACAATCAATAAGTAGGACCTTCTAAAACTGAGAAGCTGCTGTAAAGCCAAGGGCACTGTCAATAGGACAAAATGCCAGCCTACTGAATGGAAAAAGATTTTCACCAACCCTACAAGTGATAGATGACTGATCTATGAAATATATAAAGAACACAAGAAACTAGAGCCCCAAATCTTGAATAATCCAATCAAAAAATGAGGTTCAGAACTAAAATGGGATTTCTCAGCAGAAGAACTACAAATGGCTGAAAGGCACTTGAAAAAGTGCTCTACATCTTTAGCCATCATAGAAATGCAAATCAAAACAACTTTGAGATACCACCTGACACCTGTCATATTGGCTAAGATAAAAGACACAGATGACAGCCTATGCTGAAGAGAATGCAGAACATGGAGATTATGACACAAAAGCAGAAAGAAATTAAGGGAAGTGAGAGACCATTGGTGGAAAAAGGGAAGAGGACCTCCATATTGATTTTCATGGTGGCCAAACCTAATTACATGCCATAAGCAGTATAAAAGAAAGAGAATGGTATTGGTGACATTTGTCAAAGCACATGTTATACATGAATAAAGTCATCTATGGGAATAAAGTACTTACAATGAATAAAGGCTAACAAAAATTAAACAAAATCTTAAATTGTAAAAAAAAAAGAAACCACCCTATTGATTTTCATAGTGTCTCTACAAGTTTGTACTTCTACCACTAATAGAGGAGTGATCCAGTTGTTCCACATCTTCAACAGAATGAGCCATAACATGCAATAGTGATCTTAGCCAATTAGAAACTTACAAGATTAAATCACAAAGCAATTTCTATTTTCAATACCTGATGGCTAAAGATGTTGAATATTTCTTAAAGTGTTTAAAATTCTATTAAGACTTCCATCTAGACTCATACCATATTTTTATTTGGTTTATTTGTTTTTTATGTCAAGATTTTTTAATTCTTTATATATTTTGGACCACAGTTCTCTAGTGAATATGAGGTTGGTGAAGATCATTTTCCATTTTGTGGGATGCTATTTTATTCTATTGACAGTGTACAATGCCTTACAGAAGATTTTCAGTTTCTTGAGGTCCCAATTATTAATTGTTGATGTCAGTGACAGCACTATTGGTGTCTTGTTCAGGATGTTGTTTTCTGTATTAATGCTTCCAGAGCTATTCCCCAGTTTCTCCTCTATTAGGATGAGTGTGTCTAGTTCTATGTTGAAATCTTTGATTCACTTGGACTTGGTATTTGCTATGGGTAATAAAACATTAATCTATTTCCATTATTCTACATAGGAGCATCCAAATAAACTAGCACTATTAGTCCAGTGTATATTTCTGGCTTCTGTATTAAAGAGCAGGTGTTCATAGATATGTGTCTTTTATTATTTTGACTCTGCAGCATATATTGAAATCAGAATGGTAGTATCTCCTAAAATTCTTTTATTTTACAGGATTTCTTTATTTATCTGCATTTTGTTTTGTTTTTTTTTATCACTTGGAGGTGAGTATCATTCTTTCAAGGCATGCAACGACTTGCATTGGAATTTTATTTACATTTTAACATTCTTGCTTTATTTAATAAATATAGTTTCCCATCCCTTTTCCCAGTTCTGTCCCAGCTTCTCCCCACTCTATTACCTCCATCCATTCCCACAGAGAGAAAGGACTTCCAGGTGACTAAATGCAGTCTGGAATATACAGTTGATACAGTTGAGGTAGAATAAAGACCCTCCCCCCAGTATCATCACTGAGGAAGGTGTTTCTCTGTAGGCAATGGTCTCCAGAAATTTATTACTAGTTCATGCACTAGGAATGAATTCTGGTTCCACTGTCCAAGGACCCAAAAACTTCCAACACTTTTCAATTGCCATCCACATTCAGAGGGCTTGATTCAGGCCCATGCATGTTCCCTAGTTGTCATTTCAGAGTTGGTGTGCTCCCTGTACTCCAGGTCAGCTGTCTCTGTGGGTTTCCTCATGATCTTGACCACGTTGCTTATATAATCTTTCCAAACTCCCAACAACTGAACTGGGTGCTCAACACAGTGATTAGCTATGGGTCTCTGCATCTGCTTCTAACAGTTGCTGAATGAAAATTTTATGATAACAATAAGGTGATGATCAATTTGATTATGGGGTAAGTCAGTTTAGGCTACTTCTCCATTACTGCTGGGAGACTTAGATGGAGTTACCTCTGTGAGTTTTTGTGTATTTCTCTAGCATTAGGTTTCTTTCTAAATCCATAGTGGCTCTCTCTATAAAGACATCTATGGGTTGTGGGACCTGGTGCTATCTGAAGAGTGTGTCCCAGCTCACTCTGTAGCAGGCTGAGAAAAATTCTGCCTGCCACAGTCCGCCAAGCTGCTGCTGAGGGAATTTGCATGGCTACCTACCTCCAACTGAGCAAACAGATAAGGACTGGGAACCCTGTAGGACAGACTCAGACCCTGCCCAGAGGTGGGGAGGGGTCAGCAGGTCCGAGCACCTGTATCCCTGCTAGGGAGAGTTGAGCTCCCATCAGTTCAAGTTCTGGTTCCAGGAACGGGTGCTGTCTGCAGAGGGAATCTCAGCGCACACTGTAGCAGACAGAGATAATCTCTGACTGCCATGGTCCCCACAGCTGATGCTGAGGGAGTTTGCACGACCACCACCTTACCTCCAATTAGTGAAACAGAGAAAATCTGAAGACTTGAAATTCAGTCCCTGCATAGTGCAGAAGTAGTGATTGAACAGACCTTTTCCTCAGAGGTCAAAGGAGGCACACAAGCCCAAGTGTCACAACTGAAAAGGACCCACCTAATCGTAAACCACTACAGCCATGGGCAGACACCAGTGCAAAATCTCACATAATAATATAAAGGACAACAAGGTAACTTCACAAGAAAGTGGCAATCCTACAAATCCAAGAACTGAACTGAGCAATCAAGAGGAAACGGAAGGAAGCAACACCAAAAATTCCTTTCTGATGATCATCGAGCTCTCAAAGAAGATATGAAAAATAGCCTTAAAGAAATAGAAGAAAATACAAACAAAAAATTTTGAAGAGATTATCAAATCTATGAAAGAAACATGCCAGGAAATAAAAAGCTGATATAGAAGCAATAAAAAAGGCACAAAATGAGGCAAAGATGGAAATAGGAAATCTGAAGAAAAAAGCTGGAACCACAGATACAAGCATAACAAACAGAGTTCAACAGATGGAAGATAGAATCTCTGAAGTGGAAGACTCAGTAGCTCAAATAGTTATATCAGTCAAAGAAAATAGTAAAACTAAAAAAGCCATAACTCAAAATGTTCAGGAAATCTGGGACACCATGAAAATAACTAAGTTGAGAATAATAGGAATAGAACAAGGAGAAGAATACCAGCTCAAAGGCACAGATAATGTTTTCAATAAAATCATAGAAGAAGTAAACTTCCCTAATATGAAGAAGGAAATGCCTATAAAGATGCAAGAAGCTTACAAAACACCAAATACATAACCCCCCCAAAAAAAGTCAGTGTGCCACATTATAATCAACCACAAAATATACAGAACAAAGAAATATTTTAAGAGCTGCAAAATAAAAGGGCCAACTTGCATATGAAGGCACACTCTTCAGAATAATGCCTGACTATTCAATGGAAATGATGAAAGCTAGAAGGTCTTAGTCAGAAGTTAAACAGAGGCTAAAAGGGCATGGCTGCCAAACTAGAATACTATACTCTGCAAAATTATCAATCACCACAGATGGAGTAAACAAGATATTTCATGACAAAGTCAGACTGAAAGAATATGTATCTACAAATCCAGCACTACAGAGAGTATTAGAGGGAAAACTACAACCTAAGGACCCCAGATACACCAGTAAAATAACAAATAATCAATAATTCCACAAAAGAATACTCCAGAGAAAGGAAATACAAACAAGATACCACCAAAAGAGGCAGGAAATATCAATAAATGGAAATAGAAAATCTGAACAAAAAAGATGGAACCACAGATACAAGCATACCAAACAGAGTTCAAGAGATGGAAGATAAAATCTCCATCTAATTTCCCTTAATATCAATGGACTCAACTCTCTTATAAAAGGTCACACATGAACAAAATGGATACAACAAAATAAGCCATCCTTCTGTTGCCTAAAAGAAACAAACCTCAACTGCAAGGAGAGACACATATAAAAGGTTGGGAAATGATTTTCCAGTCAAATGGTCCTAATAAACAAGTGGGGGTTGCAATCCTAATATATAACAAAGTAGACCTTAAGCTAAAAGCAATTAAAAGGGACCAAGAAGGTCACTACTTATTCATCACAGGAAAAATTGGTCAAGAGGAGATTTCAATCTTGAATAAATATGCCCCTAAAATCAGGGCACCTGCTTATGTAAAAGAAACACAGCTAAAGCTCGAATCCCACATCAGTTCTTACACCCTAATATTGGGTGACTTCAATATCCCACTTTCTACCCTTTATAGATCAACCAAACAGAGACTCAACAGAAAAATAAAGAGTCTAAGAGAGGTTGTGATGCAAATAGATGTAATAGAAATCTAGGAAGCTTGCACTCAAACACAAAGGAATATACATATTTCTCAGCTCCTCATGGGACTTTCTACAAAATTGACCACATAATTGGTCATAAAGCAAATATCAACAGATAGAAAAAATGGAAATATTCCCTTGTAACATATCGGACCACCAGGGCCTAAAGTTTGAGTTCAATAACATCAAAACCCAAAGAAAGCCTAATAACTGATTGAATTAAACATCACTGAGCTGAACCATCTCTGGATCATGAAGATATAAAGAAAGAATCAAAGTCTTCCTAGAATTTAATGAAAATGAATCTACAACGTTTCCAAACTTGTGAGACACAATGAAAGAAGTCTTAAGAGGAAAATTCATAGCGCTAGATGCCTATATGAAAAACCTGGAGAAATCCCACACTAGAGACCTAGTAGCTCAGCTGAAAGCCTTAGAACAAATAGAAGTGAACTCACCTAGAAGGAGTAGACAGCAGGAAATAATCAAACTTAGAGCTGAAATCAATACAATTGAAACAAAAAGAACAATACAAAGAATCAATGAATCTAAGAGTTGGTTCTTTGAGAAAGTTAACAACATAGATAAGCTCTTAGCCAAACTAATAAAAAAAAGTGTTCAAATTAACAAAATCAGAAATGAAAAGGGGGACATAACAACAGACACCCAGGAAATACAGAGAATTATCAGATCATATTTTGGAAATCTGTATTTGACAAAAAGAGAAAACCCAGAAGAAATGGACAGCATTCTGCACAGGTGCTATCTACCAAAATTAAATGAAGATCAGATTAATTACCTAACAGGCCTATAACCTTTAAGGAAATTGAAGCTGTCATTAAAAGCGTCCTAAAAATAAAAGCCCTGGTCCAGATGGTTTTATTGCCAAATTCTACCAGACATTCAAAGAAGAATTACTACCTTTATTCCTCAAACTATTTCACACAGTAGAAATTGCAAGAATATTGCCCAATTCCTTTCATGAGGCCACAATTATACTAATACTCAAGCTACTAAAAAATACAACAAAGAAGAAGAATTACAGACCAATTTCCCTCATGAATATTGATGTGAAAATTTTCAACAATATATTGGCATTCAGTATACAACAACATATAAAAGATATCATCTACCATGAACAAGTAGACATGATCCCAGTAGTGCAGGGATGGTTCAACATATGAAAAACTGTAAATGTTATCCATCATTTAAAAAAAAAAAAACTAAAGGAAAAAACCACATGATCATATCCTTAGCTGCTGAAAAAGTCTTTGACAAAATCCAATACTCCTTTATGATTAGAACCCTGAAGAGATGAGGAATACAGGGAGAATACCTAAATATAATAAAGTCGATCTACAAGAATCCTAAAGAAAGTATCAAACTTGATGGAGAAAACCTCAAAGAAATCCCACTAAAATCAGCAACTAGACAAGGATGTCCTCTCTCCCCTTATCAATTCAATATAGTTCTCGAAGTTTTAGCTAAAGCAATAAGGGAGTGAAAAGAGATTAAGGGGATACAAATTGGAAAAGAAGAAATGAAACTATCTCTGTTTGCAGATGATATGATTGTATACATCAGTGACCCACAAAATTCTTTCAAGGAACTTGCAGATGATATGATTGTATACATCAGTGACCCACAAAATTCTTTCAAGGAACTGCTACAGCTTATAAACACCTTCAGCAATGTAACAGGATACAAGATTAACTCAAAGAAATCAGTAGCCCTTCTATACCCTAAAGATAGAAGAGTTGAAAAAGAAATAAGGGAAACATTACCCTTCATAATAGCTGCAAATAGTATTAAATACCTTGGAGTAACTATAACCAAAGAAGTAACAGACCTATTTGACAAAAATTTTAAATCACTGAAGAAAGAAATTGAAGAGGATATCAGAAAATGGAAAGCTCTCCCATGTTCCTGGTTTGGTAGGATTAACATAGTAAAAATGGCAATTCTACCAAAGGCAATCTACAGATTTAATGCACTGCCCATCAAAATCCCAACACTATATTTTTTGGAACTTGAAAGTACAATACTCAATTTCTTTTTGAATAACAGGAAACCCAGGATTGCCAAAACAATTATACTCAACAAAAGAACCTCAGGAGGTATCACCATCCCTGACTTCAAGTTATACTATAGAACTACAGTAATAAAAACAACCTGGTAATGGCATAGAAACATACTTGTGAATCAATGGAATAGAATTGAAGATCCAGACATTAATCCAAAAACCTATGAACACCCGATCTTTGACAAAGAGGCCCAAAACTTTCAATGGAAAAAACATAGTATATTTAACAAATGGTGTTGGCATAGCTGGATGGAAGTGTGTAGAAAAATGCAAATAGATCTGAGCCTGTCACCCTGCACAAAACTCCAATCCAAGAGGATCAAAGACCTCAACATAAACCCAGCCACTTTGAACCTGATGGAAAAGAAAGTGGGAAATACTCTTCTATGAATTGGAACAGGTAACCACTTCCTAAATATAATACCAGTGGCACAGACACTAAGACCAACAATCTATAAGTGTGATCTCCTGAAGCTAGGGAGCTTCTGTAAAGCCAAGGACACTGTTAATAACAAAACAACAGCCTACAGAATGGAAAAAGTTTTTCACCAACCCTACAATTGAAAGAGGACTGATCTCTAAGATATATAAAGAGCTCAAGAATCTAGAGCCAAAAACCTTGAATAACCCAATCAAAAAATGGGGTTCAGATCTAAAAAGGGAATTCTCAGCAGAGGAATTACGAATGGCTGAAAAGCACCTGAAAGAGTCCTCATCATCATTAGCCATCAGAGAAATTCAAATGAAAAGAACTTTAAGATAACACCTAACACTTGTTAGATTGGCTAAGATAAAGGAACAGATGACAGCCTATGTTGGAAATGATGTGGATTAATTGGAACACTATTCCTTTATTGGTGGGAGTGTAAGTTTGTTCAGCCACTTTCGAATGCAGTATGGTAGTTTCTCAGAAAATTGAGAAACAATCTCTCCAAGGGCCCAGCAATACCACTTCTGGGTGTATACCCTAAAGATACACATTCACATCCCAAAGGTATTAGCTCAACTATGATCACAGCAGCATTTTTTGTAATAGGAAGAACCTGGAAACAACCTAGATCTCCCTCAACCAAAGAATGGATTAACAAACTGAGGTACATCTACACAATGGAATACTACTCATCAGTAAGAAAAAATGATATCCTAAAGTTTGCAGACAAATGGATACATTTGGAGAATATCCTCCTGAGCAAGTTATCACAATCTCAGAAAGATAAGCAGGGGTTGTGTTTACTCGTTAGTGGTCTCTAAACAAACTAACAAGAAAAAAGCCAAGCATGCCCAAGCTTTAAACCACAACCACAGAAAAGCTTTTGATCAGAAACACCCTGGACTGACCCTTTGGATCACACTCCACCTGTAGGAACACCTGACTCACTCTTGAGGGAGGGAGGACAAAACTGGACTTGCTAGAAGTGGAGACTGAACTAAGCATTATTGGGTCAGTGAGACAATGGGACTCTCTGCAGCCTGCCCAGGGAGGGGATGGGGAGTTGTGGAGAAGAAAAAATGATCTGATGTGACAGGAGGGGGAAGGAACCTTGTAGCATGAAATCAGGAACTATATATGTGAACGATCGCATCATAGGACTGGAGACCAGTGGGGCGTGGTTAACTGGAAAGGATTCTGGAAGTAGACCTTTGAGGGAGAGGACCAGGACAGGAAGCCATCATTCTCTAGCGAGAGTTCCCGATCGGGTGAGCAGTTTGACCCAGCTGCGCGGGAGTTCATACGTACGGTGTGGGGATGAGGAATCTTCCTTAGAAAGGCTCAGGTGCGGTGCAACCTTATCCTGTCATCTTCTCTTAAAACCGGCTATGTTTTGTAAGCGATTTTCACAAAATAAACCCCATTTAAAACATATCTCATGGCGGGTTTTTACCTCGATAGAACCTTGAATAAGGATATATAGGGATAGGAAAAAAATTCAGAGGGAAAGCTGAACACAAAGTAATTTTATGTGTAGCAAACTTATTTGCATTATCACCCTTGATAAGTCATGCTTATGATTTTTATTTTCTTTATACTTATTGCTAACTTATCAGCATTTTAAATTCAGTTTACTGTTTTTCTTTATGAATAAAAAAATTAAAAAACTATCTATCTTGTTGTTTTCTCTCTCTGTCTCTCCTGCTACTGAAATATCCCATTTCCTCATGTTCTCGTATCACCTATTCTTGCCCTCTCCTCTCTATGGTCCCAATTTATGCAGGCAATCTTATATATTTCCCCTACCCAGGGAAATTCATGGATGTCTTTCTTATATTCCTCCTTGTTACTTATTTGCTATGTAACTATGAGTCAATATAAACCATGTTTATCTTTCTGGGTCTTTCTGTTACTTTACTACAAATAATATATTTTTGGACCATTTATTTGCCTGCAAACTTCTGAATTGATGTGGGAATGTCTTTTTGTATGCTGTACATATTCTTATGTAAAAGAACTTTTTTCCCTTATTAGGTATCATTAAAGTAGGCAGGGAAATCAGACCATAGGTAGGAGGGCTGAATCAAAGGAGACATTATCCAGCTGGTCAGTTAGCAGTATGTAATAAAATAGGTAAGCCACATTACATGTGGAAGGATAGATTAATGAAAAGGGGTAGAATTAAGATTAAAGAGCTAGGCAGAAGTGACCAAGAACAAGGCTGAGGAAGCTGGAATATAGCTGAATCATTGATTTCTGCTAGATCCTAGAAAAGACCACTGTGACAGCATGGGAGCAGCAGAATTCCTGGGCACACAGCTGAGAGATCAGAGGTGAGTGTCATCCCCACTTCAGGTCAAGTAGAAACTTCCCCTCCTCAAACACAAGCACATTGACATGACAAAGCTTTGATGAGACACAACCTGAATAGACCATGGTTGTTGTCATAGCACCACAACCTCACAGAAGTAGCCAAGCCCTAGACACACAACTAGGAGGTCAAGAGTGAGGGTCACCTCACCTTCAGGGAATGCAAAGACTTCCTCTTTCTGAACCCAGACTCATAGTCAGGGTGCAGTTTTGCCAGGTCACAGTCTGTGCAGGTCACCGTTGGCTTCATAGCACTGTGACCTCATGAAAGCAGTCAACCCTTTGAGCATAAAGCTGATTAAGAGTCCTCAGACCAATAACAGACTAAGAGCCTACCAAGAAGTAACCAAGAAAGAATTGAAGAAATAATGGGCAGACACCAGTGCATGAATACATACAAAGATCAACAAGCCACCATCAGAAGAAGCAAGACATTCTATAGCTTCAAGAACTGAACATAACAATGAAGAGGAAACAGAAGGAAAAAACATTTAAAACAGCTTTATCAAGCTAATAGAAGCCTTTAAAAAGAATATAAAAAAACTCCCTTAAAGTAATAGAAGAAAATATGAACAGAAAATTGGAAGAGATGAACAAATCCCTAAAAGAAAATAAAGAAAACCAAGAAAAATAAAACAGACAAAAGAAACATTTCAGAAAATAAAAAATGAAATAGAAACAATAAAGAATGCTTAAACCAAGACAAAGCTGTAAATAGAAATCCTGAAGAAGAGCTCTAGAATCACAGATTCAAGCAAACCCAACAGAATCTAAGAGATGGAAGAGAGAATCTCTTTAGTGGAAGTGTCAATAGAGGAAACAGATATATCAGTCAAAGAAAATAATAAAACCAAATGAGCCATAACACAAAATATCCAGGAAATCTAGGGTACAAAGGAAAAGCCAAACCTGAGAGTAATTGAAATCAAAGAATGAGAACACCAGGCCAAAGGCACAGAAAATATATTCAACGAAATCATAGAAGAAAACATCCCCTACTTAAAGAGGGAAGTACTTATAAAAATACAGGAAGCCTACAGACTACCAAGTAGACTACACCCACAAAAATGTCTACTCTCCATATATTAATCAATCCACTAAGCATACAAAACAAAGAAAAATACTAAGAGCTGCAAAGGAAAAATTCCAAATATCCTATAAACGAAGACCCATCAGAATAACACTCGATTATTCAATGGAAACAATGAAAGCAAGAAAGTCCTAGTCAAACATTATGAATGCCAACCAATGTACCCAGAAAAACTATTAATCAACATAGATGAAGCAAACAAGATAACTAATGACAAAGCAAGCTTTGTTTTAACAAGACCAATGTCAAAGAGTACTTTTATTATAATGTAAGGAGAGACATTCTTAGTTATAATCAGTGAGCCTTCATTGGGTATAGACAAAAAAGTTAAAATAACTTCAATCAGAGAATGCACATAGATACAAGAGTCACAGAAAAGTACTTGAGGGTGCTAGACTGTCACTGACAGTCTGAAGATTGAACATAAATTATACAGGGTCCCCCCCAAAAAAGAATTTAAGTCAAAGTAACAATCCAGAATGTGAACTCATTCTTTGGCTTCATGAAAACTGCTGGTTGAATCACATGTCTTCTTTTATTTTTTTAAATTTATTTATTTTTTTAAGGATTTAACACAACTGGCAAATTCTTAACTAAATTAAACAAAAAAAGAAAAATCCTACTTCAATAAAACTAGAAATTTAAAGGCAAACATTGTAACAGATATGAATGAAATTCCAGAAAAATAAGAGGAAATACATTAAAAATTTGTATCCATAAGTTAAAGATTCTGAAAAAACTGATGAGTTTTTAGATAGTGAAATTAAACTTAAGTTCAATGAATCATTTTAACAATTGCATACTTTGTAACATTGAAATACTTGAAATACTAATAAAATACTCCACACTAAAAATAAAAAAAACAGCAACAACATATACAAATAAAACAAAATGTGGACTTATTACATAATTCCACTATAACTTAAAAATTTAGACAAATACATATCATATAATTCCATAAAACTTAAAAAATGACAATACTTTTAAAAGTTACAAAGCCACCAGTGAAATGCTGATATTAATCATAGTAATTTTTTCTTTTACATATATGTATATATATATATTATTTGGTGTTTTTACATTATGCACACAATCAAACTCAGATATAAGACCTCTCAGAATCATGCCCACTCTTATTATCTCCCCAATTAGAAAACTGTCCATTCATGCTTCTCATTTACTTACTGGAGCATAACTAAACATCCAGTTGCCAGACCATTAAAGAAAACAAGTCTTTCCATACCCATATCAAAACCAGATTTAAACAAATCTGGCTCCTCAAAAAGCCCTAGAGGAAAAACTCCAACCTAAGGAAAGAAGAAACACTCATAATGGAACCACAAACAATTGATAAGCTCACAGAAGAAGAAATAAAAGCTACCATCAAAAATAACAGGAAATATTAATCATTGGTCATTAATGTCCCTTAATAACAATGGACACAATTCACTTATGAAAAGACACACCCTACCACGATGGATACCCAAAGAGAAACCATTCTTCTTCTTCATAGAAGAAACATACCTCAACTTACAAAACAGACACAGGTTCAGAGTAAAGGGATGGAAACACACTTTCTAATCAAATGGCCCTTAGATAAAACTGGTGTAGCCATTCTAATATTTAACAAAATAGAATATAATCTTAAATCAATAAAAAGAGACCAGGTTGAACACTACTTATTAATCTCAGGAAAAATCCACTAAGATGAATTTTCAATCCTAGATATCTATGGCACTAATCCAAGAACAACTACATATTTAAAAGTAATACTTCTAAAGCTTAAACGTCATACCAAACCTGACAGACAAATAGTGGGAGAATTTAATTCCCCACTTTCACCCTTTGATAGGTCAACAAGACAGAACCTCAATAGAAAAATAAAGTATCTAACAGAAGTTATGACACAAACAGACTTAATAGATATATACCAAGCCTTCTACCCAAGGAAAAAAAGAATATACATATTTCTCAGCACTCCATGGAACTTTCTCTAAAATTGACCACATACTAGGTCATAAAGCAAATATCAACAGATACAAAAAAAATGAGAATACCTCTGTGTAATATATCAGATGACCATAGACTAAAATTAGAGTTCAACAACATCAAATTTACAGAATGCCTAGCAACTTATATAAACTAAACATCAATCAACTGAACGAGCACTGGGTCAATGAAGAAATTCAGAAGAAAATCAAAGACTTCCTACAATGTAATACAAATAAATCTACAAAATACACAAAATCATGGAACACAATGAAAGCAGTCTTAAGAGGAAAATTCATAACACAAGATAAGTATATAAAAAAATTAGAGAAATACCATACAAGATAACTAACAGCACAGCTAAAAGCCCTAGACCAACTAGAAACAAATTTACCTAGAAGGAATAGATGGAAATAATAGAAGGAAATAATCAAACTAAATGCTGAAATCAATACATTGAAACAAATAGAATACAAAAATCAATGAATCAAAGAGTTGGATCTTTGAGAAAGTCAACAAGATGAATAAACCATTATCCAAACTAACCAAAAAGTAGAGAGTGAGTATCCAAATTAACAAAATCAGAAGTGAAAAGGGAGACATAACAACAGACCCCCAGGAAATCAAGAAAATTATCAGGTCATATTTGGAAAATCTATACTTCACAAAAATGAGATGCCTTGAAGAAATGAACAGCTTTCGCGACAGGTACCACTTACCAAATACAATTCAAGATCACATTAAGACCTAAACAGACCCAAATCCCCCCCCAAATTGAAGCTGTTATTAAAAGTCTCACAAATAAAAAAACTCAAGCCCAGATGATTTTATTGCAGAATTCTAACACCAATACTCCTCAAATTGTTCCATACAGTAGAAAATGAAGGAATATTGTTAAACTCTTTTTACGAAGCCACAATAATCCTAATACCCAAGCCACTCAAAGACATAACAAAGAAGGAGAAATACAGACCAATTTCCCTCATGAATTTTGATGCAAATATTCTCAATAAAATTCTGGCAACCTGAATACAAGAACATATACAAAATGTCATCCAACATTGTCAAGTAGGCTTCATCCCAGAAATGTAGGAATGGTTCAATATGTCAAAAAAAAGTAATTGACATCTATCATATAAACAAATTCAAGGAAAAAATCCATGAGGATCTCCTTAGATGGTGAAAAACATGCTGACAAAATCCCATAGTTCTTTATGATAAAAGTCTTGGACAGATCAGGAATACAGCGAAAATACCTAAATATATTAAAGGTGATTTGCAAGAAGCCAATGACCAATGTGAAATTATGTGGAGAAAAACTTAAAACAATCCCATTAAAATCAAACACTAGACAAGGCTGTCCTCTTTTCCCTTATTTATTTGATATAGTTCTCAAAGTTTTATTTAAACAATAAAGAAATGAAAGGATATTAAGGTAATACAAATAGGAAAAGAAGAAATGAAACTATCTCTTTTTGGAGATGATATGATTATATACAAAAGTAACCGACTAATTCTACCAGAGAACTTCTACAACAGAAAAACACCTTCAGAAATGTAGCAGTATACAAGATTAACTCAAAGAAACCATTAAACCTCCTATAAACTAAAGATAAATGGGATGAAAAAGAAATAAGGGAAACATCCCCCATTATAATAGCTGCAAAGAGCATTAAATACCTGAGAATAAATATATCAAAGAAGTAACAGATCTGTTTGACAAAAACTTTAAATTACTAATGAAAGAAATGGAAAAGGATATCAGAAAATGGAAATATCTCCCATGTTCTTAGATAGGTAGGATGAACATAGTAAAAAAAAAAATGGCAAACTTACCAAAAGCAATCTACAAACTGAATGCAATTTAGATCAAAATCTCAACACAATTTTTTATAGACATTGAAAGAACAATAGTTGGCCTCCAGGGCTAACTGCATCATTGGAGACAGACTGAGGCCTTGGTAACTCAGGCCCATGTGAAGTGTGGAATCAGAAATGAGCTGATTCCATCACTGGTGCTACCTGTCCAGAGAATCCTTCTCTGGGGCCAGGGTCATACCCAAGCTTCTGGTATCAGACTCTTGCTACCAGACAGGACCTAGGCTACAACTTGGAGGGGCATCCTCTAGAAACTCCTAAAAGAAGTGTCCTCCCAAGGGCCAGGCTCCAACTCTAGGGCAGAGTGCATCATCAGAAAGGGGCTAATGCCTTTAAAACAAAGACCCATGTCCAGAACAAAGTCAGACATCATTCAGACCCCTGCTCAGAGCAGACAGGGGACACACAAGCCCTCTTGCCACAACTGAGAAGAAGTTGAGTAAGTGCAAACCATTGAAGACATAGGCAGACACCAGTGCAAAAATAATATAACAAAATAAAGAACAAGGCAATGCCAGAAGAAATTGTTTGTTCTACACCAACAAAACTTGAACAGAGCAATGAAGAAGAAACAGGAGAATGAAATGGCAAAAACACCTTTATGAAGATTACAGAAGCCTTAAAAGAGGATATAAAAAATTCCCTTAAAAATAGAAGAAAATAAAACAAAAATTGGAAAAAATGAACAAATCCTTGAAAGAAAACCAAAAAAAATATATATAGGAACATTCCAGGAACCAATATTGAAAGAGAAGAAATAAAAAAAGGCACAAAATAAGGCAAAGTTGGAAATAGAAAATCTAAAGGAAAAAATTGGAACTACAGATACAAGCTTAACCAACAGAATCAAAGAGATGAAATAGAGAATCTATAGACTAGAGGAGTCAATAGAGGAAATAGATACATCAGTCAAAGAAAACACTAAAACCAAAAAAGCCATAATAAAAATTGTTCAGGAAATTTGGGACACTATGAAAAGGTCTAACCTGAGAATGATAGGAATAAAAAAGGAAAAGAATACCAGGTCAAAGGCAGGTCAAATAAAATAATGTATTAAATACAATTATAGAAGAAACCCTTCCCAACCTAAAGGAGAAAATGCCTATAAAGATATAAGAAGCTTATAGGACATTAAATATGTTTGACTTCCACGCACCCCAAAGAAAGGCTTCTTGCCAAATAATAATCAAGCCCCAAAACATACAGATAAAGAAAAAAATTTAAGAGCTGCAAAAGAGAAGTACCAAGGTTGCCTATAAAGGCAGACCATCAGAATAACATTTGACAATACATTGAAAACAATGAAAGCAAAAAGGTCCTGAACAGAAGTTACAGACACTAATAAACATGGCTGCCATCTTAGACTACTATACCCAACAAAACTACCAATCACCATAGATGGAGTTAACAAGATATTTCATGACAAAATCATAATTAAACAATACCTATCTACAAATCCGGCACTTCAGAAAGCATTGGAGGGTAAGCTCCAACCTAAGGATCCCAGATACAGCCAGAAAACCACAAACAATCTATAATCCCACAAAAAAACACCCAAAGAAAAGTAATACAGTGGTTCCAGGATGAGGTGCTGACTGCAGAGCATGTCCCAGAGCACTCTGGAGCAGGCAGAGATTAACTCTGCCTGTCAAGGTCCCCCCAGCAGCTGCTGAAGGAATTAGCACAGCTACCCACCTCCAACTGAGCAAAAAGATAAGGACTGGGGACCCTGAAGGTCAGACTCAGACCCGAACCAGAGGTGAGGAAGGGCCAGCAGGCCTGAGCACCTGTATCCCTGCCAGGGAGAGGAGACTTGAGCTCCCATCGGTTCCAGTTCTAGTTCTGTGACCAGGTTCTATCTGCAGAGCGAGTCCCAGAACACCCTGGAGCAGGGGGAGAAAACTTTGCCTATCAAGGTTCCCCCAGCTGATGCTGAAGGAATTTGCAGGGCGAACACATCCGTCCAATTAGTCAAACAGAGAAAGATTGAAGACTTGAAATTCAGTCCCCTGCACAATGCAGAAGTAGTGATTGAACAGACCTTTACCACAGAGTTCACAGGAGACACACAAGCACCAGTGACACAACTGATCAGGAGCAATCTAATCGTGAACCACCAAAGCCATGGGCAAACATCAGTGCGAAAACTTACATAATAATATAAAGAACAACAAAGTAACTCCAGAAGAAAGTGGTGATCCTACAAATACAAGACCTGAACTGAGAAATGAAGAGGAAACAGAAGGAAGCAACAAAAAAATTCATTTTTGATGATCATCAAAGCTCTCAAAGAATATATGAAATATTGCCTTAAAGAAATAGAAAAAATACAAACAAAAAATTGAAAGAGATGAACAAATCTATGAAAGAAACATGCCAGGAACTAAACGCTGAAATAGAACCAATAAAAAAGGCACAAAATGAGGCAAAGATGGAAATAGAAAATCTGAAAAAAAAAACTGGAACCACAGATACAAGCATAACAAACAAAGCTCAAGAGATGGAAGATACAATCTCTGAAGTGGAAGACTCAGTAGCTAAAATAGATATATCAGTCAAAGAAAATAGTAAAATTAAAAAAGGCAAAACTCAAAATGTTCAGGAAATCTGAAACACCATGAAAAGACCTAATTTGAGAATAATAGGAATAGAAGAAGAAGAATACCAGCTCAAAGGCACAGATAATGTTTTCAATAAAATCAGAAGAAACTTTCCCTAACCTGAAGAAGGAAATGCCTATAAAGATACAAGAAGCTTAAAAACACCAAATAAATATGACCCCCAAAAAAAGTCAGCACGCCACATTATAATCAAGGCACAAAACATACAGAACATTGAAAAAATTTTAAGAGCTACAAAAGAAGAGGGCCAAAATACATATAAAGTCAGACCCATCAGAATAACACCTGACTATTCAATGGAAATGATGAAATCTAGAAGGACCCGGTCAGAAGTTATACAGACACAAAAAGAGCATGGCTGCCAAACTAGAATACTATACCCTGCAAATTATCAATCAACATAGATGGAATAAACAAGATATTTCATGACAAAGTCAGACTGAGAGAATATCTATCTACCAATCCAGCACTGCAGAGGGTATTAGAGGGAAAACTGCAACCTAAGGACCCCAGATACACCCACAAAATCACAAAAAATCAATAATTCCTCAGAAGAATACTCCAGAGAAAGGAAATACAAACATGATACCACAAAAAAAAATGGCAGGAAATATCAATCAATGGTCACAAATTTCTCTTAATATCAACTCAACTCTCCTATAAAACATCACACACTAACAAGATGGATACAACAACAGAACCCATCCTTCTGTTGCCTCCAAGAAACACATCTCAACACCAAGGACAGACACAGGCTTGGAATGAAGGGTTGCGAAAAGATTTTCCAGTCAAATGGTTCTAAGAAAGAAGTATGGGTTGAAATCCTAATATCTAAGAAAGTAGACTTTAAGCTAAAAGCAATAAAAAGGGACAAAGATGGTAACTACTTATTCATCATAGCAAAAACTTGTCAAGAGGAGATTTCAATCTTAAATATTTATGCTCCTAATATAAGGGCATCTATTTATGTAAAAGAAATACTGCTAAAGCTCGAATCCCACATCAATACCCCACTTTCAAACCTGGATAGATCAACCAGACAGAGACTCAACAGAGAAATAAGGAGTCTAAATGAGGTTATGATGCAAATGGACTTAATAGATATCTACAGAAGCTTGCACCCAAAGGCAAAAGAATAGACATATTTCTCAGCTCCTCATGGAACTTTCTCCAAAATTGACCACATAATTGGTTATAAAGCAAATATCAACAGATACAAAAAAATGGAAATAATCCCTTGTAACATATCAGACCACCAGTGCCTAAATTTAGAGTTAAACAACATCAAAACCCAAGGAAAGCCTACCAACATATGTAAACTAAACATCACTCAGCTGAACCATCTCTCGGTCAAGGTAGAAATTAAGAAAGAAAACAAAGTCTTCCTAGAATTTAATGAAAATGAATCCACAACATATCCAAACTTGTGGGACACAATGAAAGCAGTCTTAAGAGGAAAATTCATAGCACTAGACGCCTATATGAAAAACCTAGAGAAATTCCCCACAAGAGACCTACGAGCTCAGCTGAAAGCCTGAGAAGGATTAAAAGCGAACTAACCTAGAAGGAGTAGACATCAAGAAATAATCAAACTTAAAGCCGAAATCAATACAATTGAAACAAAAAGAACAATACAAAGAATCAGTGAATCTAAGAGTTGGTTCTTTGAGATAATTAGCAAGATAGATAAGCCCTTAGCCAAACTAATCAAAAAACAGAGAGAGAGTGTTCAAATCAAAAAAATCAGAAAAGAAAAGGGGGACAAAAACAACAGACCCCCAGGAAATACAGCAAATTACCAGATCATATTTTAAAAATCTGCATTTCACAAAAATGGAAAACCTAGAAGAAATGGACAGCATCATAGACAGGTACCATCTACCAAAATGAAATGAAGATCAGATTGATGACCTAAACAGGGCTATAATACTTAAGGGAATTGAAGCTGTCAGTAAAACCCTCCCCAAAAATAAAAGCCCTGGTCCAGATGGTGTCATTACTGAATTCTACCAGACATTCAAAGAAGAAATACTACCATTACTCCTCAAATTATTTCACACAGTAGAAACTGAAGAAATATTGCCAAATACCTTTTATAAGGCCACAATTACCCTAATACCCAAGCCACTCAAAGACACATAAAAGAAGGAGAACTACAGACCAATCTCCCTCATGAATATTGATGCTAAATTTCTCACCAAATATTTACCAAACCATTTTCAACAATTTATAAAAGGTATCATCCTCCACAACCAAGTAGGCTTAATCCCAGAAATGCAGGACTCGTTTAACATACAAAAAACTGTAAATGTTATCCATCATGTAAACAAACTAAAGCAACAAAACCACATTATCATATCCTTAGATTCTGAAAAAGCCTTTGACAATATCCAACACTCCTTCATGATTTAAGCCCTAGAGAGATCAGGAATACAGGGAGAACACTTAAATATAATAAAGGTGATTTACAAGAAGCCAACAGCCAGTATCAAACTTAATGGAGAAAAACTCAAAGCAATCCCACTAAAATCAGAATCTAGACAAGGATGTCCTCTCTCCCCTTATCTATTCAATATAGTTCTTGTAGTTTTAGCTAAATCAATAAGGGAATGAAAAGAGATTTAGGTGATGCAAATTTGAAAATAAGAAGTGAAACTATCTCTATTTGCAGATGATATGATTGTATAAGTAAGTGTTCCACAAAAATTCTTCTGAGGAACTGCTACAGCTGGTAAACACCTTCAGCCATGTAGCAGGATAGAAGATTAACTCAAAGAAATCAGGAGCCTTTATATACACTAAAGATAGAAGAGCTGAAAAAGTAATGGGGGAAAGATTACCCTTCATAATAGCTTCAAATAGTATTAAACACCTTAGAGTAACTATAACCAAAGAAGTAACAGAGCTATTTGACAAAAATTTTAAATCACTGAAGAAAGAAATTTACGAGGATATCAGAAAATGAAAAGCTCTCCCATGTTCCTGGATTGGTAGGATCAACATAGTAAAAATGGCAATTCTACCAAAGGCTATGTACAGATTCAATGCACTGCCCATCAATATCCCGACACTATATTTTTTGGACCTTGAAAGAACAATACTCAATTTCATTTTTAATAACAGGAAAGCCAGAATTGCCAAAACAAATTTACTCAAGAAAAGGACGTCAGGAGGTATCACCATCCCTGACATCAAGTTATAGTATTGAGCTACAGTAATAAAAACAGCCTGGTAATGGCATAAAAACAGACTTGAGGATCAATGGAATAGAATTGAGGATCCAGACATTAACCAAAAAACCTATGAACACCTGATCTTTGACAAAGAGGCCCAAAACATTCAATGGAAAAAAGATTGTATATATAACAAATGGTGTTGGCATAGCTGGATGGAAGTGTGTAGAAAAATGCAAATAGATCTGAGGCTGTCACCCTGCACAAAACTCAAATCCAAGTGGATCAAAGACCTCAACTTAAACCCAGCCACTTTGAACTTGAAAGAAAAGAAAGTGAGAAATACTCTTCTACGATTTGGCACAGGTGACCACTTCCTAAATATAACATCTGTAGCACAGACACTAAGACCAACAATCAATAAGTGGGATCTCCTGAAGCTAGGAAGCTTCTGAAAAGCCATGGATACTGTCAAGAGGACAAAGTGACAGCCTACCGAGTGGGATAAGATTTTGACCAACCCTACAAGTGATAGAGGAATGATCTCTAAGATATATAAAGAGATCAAGAATCTAGAGCCAAAAACCTTGAATAAACCAATCAAAAAATGGGGTTCAGATCTAAAAAGGGAATTCTCAGCAGAAGAATTATGAATGGCTGAAAGGCACCTGAAAAAGTGCTCGTCATCTTCAGCCATCCAAAAAATGCAAATCAAAAGAACTTTGAGATACCACCTAACACCTGTTAAATTGGATAAGATAAAAGGCACAGATGACAGCCTATGTTGGAGAGGAAGTGGATCAAGGGGAACACTATTCCATTTTTGGTGGGAGTGTAAGCTTGTTCTGGCAGTTTGGAATGCAATATGGTGGTTTCTCAGAAAATTGAGAATCATTCTCCCCAAGGGCCCAGCAATACCACTTCTGGGTGTATACCTTAAAAATGCACAGTCACACTCCAAAGTATTAGCTCAACTATTTTCATAGCAGCATTATTTGTAATAGGAAGAACCTGGAAACATCCTAAATGTCCCTCAGTAAGAAAAAAATGATATCCTGTAATTCCCAGGCAAATGGATGGATTTGGAGAATATCCTCCTGAGCAAGGTATCACAAACTCAGAAAGATAAGCAGGGGATTTACTCACTCTTTAGTGGTCTCTAAACAAACAAACAAGAAAAAACAAAGCATGCCCAAGCTTCTAACCACAACCACTGAACAACTTGGTATCAGAAACACCCTGGACTGACACTTTGGATCCCACTCCAACTAGAGGAAAACCTGACTCACTCTTGATGGATGCGGGACAAAATGATTTGCCAGGAATGGAGACTGAACTAAGCATTATTGGATAAGTGGGACCATGGGACTGTCTGTTGCCTGCCCAGGGAGGGCATGAGGAGTTGTGGAGAAAGAAAAAAATGACCTGATGTGTCGGGATGGGTAATGTACCTTGAATAAGGATATACTGGGATAGAAAAAAATTCAGAGGGAAAGCTGAATACAAAGTAATTCTGTGTGTAGCAAATTATTTACATTATCACCCTTGATAAGTCATGCTTATGATTTTTATTTTATTATAGTTATTATTAACTTATCAGCATTTTAAATTCAATTTACTGTTTTTCTTGATAAATACAAAATAAATATGAAAAAAAGAAAATAAGAAAATGATACATACAAGCTACCATCTAAAATAACAGGAAACATCCATTAGTGGTCCCTTATATTCCTTAATATTAATGGACTCTATTCACCTGTAAAATCACAAACACTAACACAATGGATACAAAAACAATACCCATCCTTCTGCTTACAAGAAACACTCTTCAACCTTAAAGACAGACAAAGACTCAGAGTAAAGGGATGGAAAAGATTTTCCAATCAAGTGGCCCTAAGAATTAAGTGATCATTTCATCCTAATATCTAACAAAGTAGACTTCAAACTAAAATCATTTAAAGGAGACCAGAATGGTCATTACATATTCATCTCAGGAAAAATTGATAAAAATAAGATTTGAATCCTGAATATTTATGCTTCTAATATAAAGGAATCTATCTATGAAAAAGAAATACTACTAAAGCTCAAATCCTACTTCAATTCTCACACCCTAATAGTGGGAGACTTGAGTATCTCACTTTCACCCTCAAATAGGTCAAACAGACATAGAGTCCAAAGAGAAATAAGGAGTCTAACAGAGATTATGATCCAGATGGATTTAATAGATATTTACAATAGCATCCACCCAAACTCAGAGTAATATACATTTTTCTCAGCACAACATGAATCTTTCTCTAAAATTGACCACATAATTCAAATGTCAATAGACACAAAAACATGGAAATAATTCCTTGTAACCTATGAGATCACCAGGGCCTAAAATTAGAGTTCAACAGTATCAAAAATCACAGAAATACAACCAATTCATGGAAACTAAACATCACTCAAGTGAATCACCTCTGGGTCAAGGAAGAAATTAAGAAAGAACTAAAAGTCCTCCTAAAATTTAATGAAAATGAGTCCACAAAACACCAAAACTTATGGGACATAATGACAGCTGACATAAGAGGAAATTTCCTCATAGCACTAGATGCTTATATGAAAAACCTAGGGAAATTTCACACTAGAGAACTCACAACACAGCTGAAAACCTAAAATCAATTAGAAACAATCTCACCTAGCAAAAGTAGATGACAGGAAATAATCAAATTAAGAGCCGAAAATCATTATAAGTGAAAGAAAACAACAATACAATGGTTTAATGAATCATAGTTGGTTCTTTCAGAAAGTCAACAAGATAGATAAACACTTATCCAAACTAAACAAAAAGCAGAGAGAAAGTATCCAAATCAAAAAAATCAGAAATGAAAAGGGGGAGATAGCAACAGACCCCCAGAAAAAACAGAGAATATTCAGGTCATACTTTGAAAATCTATACTCCAAAAAAATGAAAAACCTAGAAAAAATGAATGGCTTTATGGAATGTACCATTTACCAAAATTAAATGAAGATCAGAGGAAATTCCTTAACATACTTATAACCCTATAGAAAATTGAAGCTTTGATTAAAAGCCTCTAAAGTGAGAAAAGCCCAGGTACAGATGGTTTCAGTGTAGAATTCTACCAGTCATTCAAAGAAGAACTAATACCAATACTCCTCAAACTGTTTCACACAGTAGAAACAGAAGAAATGTTTCCAAACTCTTTTTATGAGACCACAATTACCCCAATACCCAAGCCACTCAAATATGTAACAAATAAAGAGAATTACAGACCAATTTCCCTCATGATTATT
This sequence comes from Sigmodon hispidus, assembly GCA_004025045.1. Taxonomy (NCBI): domain Eukaryota; kingdom Metazoa; phylum Chordata; class Mammalia; order Rodentia; family Cricetidae; genus Sigmodon; species Sigmodon hispidus. Next base: position 58,225 of record PVIH01011954.1, read on the forward strand.
GATGAAAAGATTTTCAACCAAAATCTGGCAAACCATATACAACAACATATAAAAAAAGTCATCCACCACAATTAAGTATGTTCATCCCAGAAATGCCAGAATTGTTCAATACATGGAAAACTGTAAATATCATCCATCATGTAAATAAACTGAAGGGAAAAAAAAACACTTGATTTTATCCTTAGATGCTGAAAAAGTCCTTGACAAAATCAAACACTACCTTATGGTAAAGGTGCTGGAGAGATCAGGATTATAGGGAAAATATCTAGATATAATAAATGTTATTTACAAGGAGCTGACCGCCAACATCAAACTAAATAGGTAAATATTCAAAGCAATCCCACTAAAATCAGAAACTACATAAGGCTGTCTCTTCTCTCTTTATCTATTCAATATAGTTCTCAAAATTTTAGTTAAACAATAAGAGAATGAAAGGATATTAAGGGGATACAAATTGGAAAAGAAGAATTGAAACTGTCTCTATTTGCAAATGATAAGATTACATAAATAAGTGATCCTCACAATTCTACCTGGGAACTTCTACAGCAGATAAACAACTTCAGCCATGTAGCTGGATATGAGATTAACTCAAAGAAATCAGTAGCCTTCCTATATACTAAAGATAAAAGGGCTGAAAAAGAAATAAGGGAAAAAATTAACCTTTATAATAGCTGCAAAAGTGTCAGTCCATCTCTGATGACTCAGTTCGCCCTGGAGAAGGGACCTGATTTCCCTTCTTATAGTTGTTCCTGGAGGAGGCCCCTCACAATTAAAGCCTAGGGCTTATCTGTTAGAAAGAGTCTGAGCTATAGATAGCTTTTGATAAGATGCTGATCTGTACTATGTTAATCTTTTTGATCTATGTCTTTCCATACTATAATATCCTTTTCAATTTCTTTCATTAAAGACACTATTATGTTGTTACATAAATCTTTTACTTGCTTAAATTATCCCAAGATATTTTATATTATTTGTTATATCTTGGGAAAGATTCTGTTACTCTGATTTATTTCGTTGTCCAGTTTTCATTTGTATATATTAGAACTACAAACTTTTTTGAGGTAATCTTGTATTTAGCTACTTCACTTAAGGTGTTTATCAACTTCATGTGTACCCTGGTAGAGTTTTTGGGATTAATTATGTATGCTCTCATGTAATCTATCAATAATAATACTCTAAATTCTTACTTTCTGATTTTTTATCTAATTTCCTTGTCCTACATCTCTAACTAAAACTGAGTACTGTATCTAATAGATATTGAGAGTTGACAGCCATGTTTTTCCTGATTTTAGTGGAATTGCTCTGAGTTTCTCTTCAGTTACTTGATGTTGGATATATGCTTGCTGTAAGTTGTCCCTATTATGTCTAGGCATTTCTATGCTTTTAAAATAGATGTCTTCGTGAAATTTGCATGAAAATAGATGAAATTAGAAAATACATTTCTGAGTGAGTTATCCCAGACCTAGAAAAAGAGATACGCTATATATTAGCTTATGATTAAATATTAGTTATAATGTGAAGCATAATTATGCTACAATTCAGAGACCCAGTGAGGCTTACTAACAAGAAGCATTCAAGGTGAATGAATTGATTTCTCTGGGAAGCAGAATTAGAAGATATCTTTAGGTTGGACTGTAGACGGGTGGAGATAAGAACAGTTTGGTTTAGGTTCAACAGGGAAATGGATATACAGAGAGTACTGAAAAGTACAACTTGAATTGGGGAGCACTGCAGGGGCAAGGTAGAAAACTAGTACTGTGAAAACTCCATGGTATCTACAGGGGTGACACTAGCAAAGATTCATATTAAGGAGATAAATGAGTCTGAACTGACCAACTTCATAACCAGGAAAGCCTTCTTAAAAATATATTCAAACTATAATTTGTCCTACCTATATTATATACTACGTAAAGTTGGCAGAGAACTTCTTGAAGTAGTCAACCAATGAGTGGTCCAATTTAAGACATAGACCATGGATGTGAGCCCACATTTGTCAGTACTTGGAGGGCCATGAACCAGAATCTAGATAGCCCAAAGATCTAGAATCAAAACAATCAAAACTGGTCAAAAATAAGTCAATGACATGTTTCCAAATATTTTGCTATACTCATAGATCTAAGCCTAGAAAACAAATCATCATTAGTGAGGCCTCATCTAGCAACTTATAAGAGCAGATTCAAAGACCTACAGACTAGAATGACCATGAGGGAGCCTGTATAAGCCTGATTTAGATCTCTACATATACATTATGCTTATATAGCTTGGTATTCTTATTGGGCTGCTATTAGTCTCTGATTCCTTTGCCTTTTGGGGGTATCCCCTTTTTCCTAATGGTTTGCTTTGTTCCATTTGGAAATGAGACTATGTATATAGTCTTATTGTAACTTGTGTTTTGCCATGTTTGCTTGATGTCCCTGGAAGGACTATTGGTTTTTTGTTTACTTGTTTGTTTGTAGTGGGATTACGTTATGTTACTACTGTTTACTGTCATTGTAAATATTTGTCCCACCTATGAGCTTAATAAAAGTTGATTGGCTAAAGGCAGACAGGAAGTGTGGGCAGGGCAACCTGGTTAAAAAAAACTTGGGAACATCTCAGAGCAGAGATGATGACACAGAGATGACACAGAGGAAAGTAGTTAAAATGCTACTCTGAGAAAAAGTATTGAGCCACATGAGTGAACATGGATTAGTTGAAGAGCAAGAGCTAGTTAGTAGCATGCCTGGGCCAGCACAAAATTAACATAAGCTTCTGTGTGTCTTTGTGTGACTGGAAGTATTTCTGACAAACAACCAGTCTGCCATCAAACCTCTAGTCTGGACCTGGAATGTATGGGCCAGAAACTATTTGCAAATTTTTTTTTGTTTGTTATTATGCAGGGAAGCAGAGAAGAAGCTGATGTGGATGAGGTGAAGTAGAAAGGAGAGCATGAGAGGAGAAAAGGGAGTTTAAACAGTGTTCAGTATGTTGTAATATATTAGAGATAAAAATATGAATAAATTAATAAGAAAAGAAATATACTCCTCTCCCTAGCAAACAACAACTGTAAATATTTTCTCAATTATAAGTTAGGGACTGCTTTACAAAACTAGATAAATGAATCATATAGTTTTATGCTAGAATGTTGACACTTTCTATATTGTGTACTTGTGCAAGTCTTGAGCAGGCATCCTCAACTGCTATATGTTCAATAATATAATATTTTTTTATTTATAGAAGACAACACTTTACTCCAGTTCTCGAAGACCTCTGGCTCTTACATTATTTCCATTTCCTCTCACACAATATATTTGGACCTTTCAGGAAGTAAGTATCATAGAGATGTCTATTTTATGGCTGATCACTTTACAGATATTTGTTATCAGCACTTGGATGAGTTATGATGTTCTGTGTTATCTTTCTCCTCTTGACAAAGGTGTTTCTCTGATAAAGACTAAGAGTTGCACTCATCTATGTGTGTAGAGTTATGTATTTACAAGGTAACTTGATACTATATTCATAATGTTAATAATAAACAAAATAATGTTAGTAGGTTCACCTTTAGAACATATGACTTTTATAGCCATGAGTTCCTGGACAAATTTACAGTGTACTAACCATGAGTTTCTTCCAGTAGAGTGGGCCTTCAATATACTCAGAGGTTGGTGTCACCTATAATATTTATGTCACTATTGCAACCACAGGCTTGGTGTTATTGTTTTTCATAGGATTAATCGCTTAGTCAGACTATTTATAATTTTTTAAAATTTCCATCCTACATAGCATCTTTATATTCTAAGAAAATAAGTTAGAATTCATAATGCTTCCACAGTAATACAAGATTAATTTCTTCCTGTCCAGTGACCAGAATGTGTTTACAGGAAAGTGAATCAACAAAAAATTCTGATATGTAACCAAGCACAATTAATTCATTGTTGTGAAGAGATATCATAACCATGCAATGCTTATAAAAGAAAACATTTAATTAGAACTTGCTTATAATTTTACAAGTTTAGTCCATTTTTATCTTGATGAGAAGCGTGGCAGTATGCAAGCAAACATGGTGAGTATAGTCCTACATCTTGTTTCACAGCTATCAGGAGATTAACTGGCTTGAGCTTCTGAGATCTCAAAGCCTACCCACTAATAATGCATCTCCTCTAGCAAAGCCATACAAACACCAATAAGGTTATACTTCCTAATAATATCTATCACTTTACTTGGGCATATGATATTAATTTCTATTCTAGCCACCATATTTTACTTTCTGGCTCCCATAAGCTTATACACTTCTAATAATGCAGAAATACATTCATTTTATCTTCAAAAGTCCCCATAGTCTATAACAGTCTCTAAACCATTTAAAAGTCTAAAGCTCAAAGTCTCTTCCAAGATTCATGGCAATCTCTTAACCATAACCACTGTAAAATCAAAATGGAAAAACAGATCACATGCTTCCAATGTTCAATGATACAGGTTGTATATAAAAGAGGAGTAGAGTGAGAAAATACTAAACTATATAGCAAGATGAAAAACTAGCTGAGCAAACTAGAAATTCTAAATATCTATGATGTCAAAATTCTCCTTAGATTTCCAATTCTTTTTAGCTTTGTTAATGGCAGCACACTTCTTTATCTTGGTCTTCTACTCCCTATTAGCAATACTTCTTGGAAGGTTTCCCATGACTTTGGCATCTCAAACATACTGCAGTCTCCAAGGCAACCTAGGCTTCATTTTTACAGCTTCACAGAATGGCATCTTTAGGAATTCAAGCATGGAAGCACTTGACACATGACTGGCAGGCCGAAGTCAATTTATTTAGTCAGAGAGGGACTTTCTTCTATTCACCTTGATAGTAAAGCAAGAAAAATTTGGCCAAATCTGACAAGCTTGGCTGCTTTCTTGGGCTCTTCCTTTAATTAAATCTTCAACAGCTTTTACTTTTTCTGTAACTTACTCTGTACATCAGCCTGACCTTGTACACACAGATATACTCTTATTACCTCTGGAGTACTGGGATTAAAAACATACACTACCACACCTTGCTTTAGGTTATTCTTTCTCATAATTTGGAAGGCTAGATGAGGAAATTCTTGCCCTAGGGATGCTATTATCTTGTGTCACATAAGATCAGGTTATTCTTTAATTTGTATATTTCCTTGAACACAGGTTTTACTTATATTTCACTTTCTGATGCCTCTTTGAATGGTTTATATTATGTATATTTTGGCTAAGGTTGCTTCTATAAATTATACATCTTCTAACTATGAACACTAATAATGACATTACAGATCCAATAGTAGGCTATTCTGTATAAAATTATATCATCTGAAAATAGAGATAGTATCACTTCTTTTCCAATTTGTATCTTCTTAATCTCCTTTCAGTCTCTTATTGCTTTAGCTAAAACTTCTAGAACTATATTGAATAGATAAGGGGAGAGAGGACATCTTTGTCTAGTTCCTGATTTTACTGGAGTTGCTTTGAGCTTCTCTATATTTTTTATTATTATAAATAAAGTCTCATTTTTTAATCCATGCATTCCTTTTTCAAACTCCCTTCCCACTCTCGGGCCTTCACAGGGGGAGTGAGATCCAAGGAGTCAGTACAAGGTGTTTCTGATCCCAAGATATTCAGTGGTTGTGGTTTGCAGCTTGGACATGCTTTGATTTTTTTCTTGTTTGTTTGTTTATTTGTTTGGTTATTTAGAGTCCACTAATGAGTGAGTACATCCCCTGCATATCTTCCTGTTTTTGTGATACATCGCTCAGGAGGATATTCTCCAAATCCATCCATTTGCCTGCAAATTTTAGGATATCATTTTTTCTTACTGCTGAGTAGTATTCCATTGTGTAGATTTACCACAGTTTGTTAATCCATTCTTCAGTTTAGGGACATCTAGGTTGTTTCCAAGTTTGTGCTATTACAAATAACGCTGTTATGAACATAGTTGAACTAATGCCTTTGGAGTGTGACTGTGCATCTTTAGGGTATACACCTAGAAGTGGTATTGTTGGGTCCTTGGGTGACTGACTCTCAATTTTCTTAGAAGCTGCCATACTTCATTCCAAAGTGGCTGAACAAGCTTACCCTCCCACCAAAAATGGAAGACTGTTCCTCTTGCTCTGCATCCTCTCCAGCATAGGCTGTCATCTGTGTCTTTTATCTTAGCCAATATGACAAGATCACGATAACCTCAAAGTTGTTTTGATTTGCATTTCTTTTTTTTTTTAGGTTTTTGACTTTTAATGCATTGTTGAGTACCCCATCCCCACACAACCACACCACTGCCTAAGAGGTCCTTTGTGTACATATTATGGTTTCCAGATTTTCTTTTTATAAGATTTCTGTCTTGCAGACATGTGCTCCTTGTGCTTTCTCTTTGGCTCTTTTTCTTTGGTTTGTTTGTTGGTTTCTTTAGATGCCTGTTTGTATTCTAATAAGAAAGAAAAGGAAAGAATATGGTTTATTTCCCCCCCCAAATATTTTAATTCCTCTTTGGCTACCTCCACAGATATAAAGTAGGTAGTTATAGAGAAATAATAACATAAAAATACTTTAACAAAGTCACCTGTGCCAATTCGTAGAAGTGTATTTCCCGCTTTCTTTTCTATCAAGTTTAAAGTGACTGGCTTTAAGTTGAGGTCTTTGATCCACCTGGACTGCTATTTTGTGCAGGGTGACAGGCTCAGATCTATTTGCATTTTTTTACACACTTCCATCCAGGTATGCCAACACCATTTGTTAAATATACTATCTTTTATCCATTGAATGTTTTGTGCCTCTTTGCCAAAGATCAGGGGTTCATAGAATTTGGATTAATGTCTGGGTTCTCAATTCTATTCCATTGAGCCACAAGTCTATTTTTATGCCAGTACCAGGCTGTTTTTATTACTGTAGCTCTATAGTATAACTTGAAGTCAGGGATGGTGATACCTCCTGAGGTTCTTTTGTTGAGTAAAATTTTTTTGGCACTCCTGGCTTTCTTGTTATTCCAAATGAAATTGAGTATTGTTCTGTCAAGTTCCAAGAAATATTGTGTTGGGATTTTGATGGGCAGTGCACTGAATCTGTAGATTGCCTTTGGTAGAATTGCCATTTTTAATATGTTGATCCTACCTATCCAGAAACATGAGAGAGCTTTCCATTTTCTGATATCCTCTTCAATTTCTTTCTTCAGTGATTTAAAATTTTTGTCAAATAGGTCTGTTACTTCTTTGGTTATAGTTACTCCAAGGTATTTAATATTATTTGCAACTATTATAAAGGGTAATGTTTCCTTCATTTCTTTTTAAACTCTTCTATATTTAGTGTATAGAAGGGCTCCTGATTTCTTTGAGTTAATCTTGTATCCTGCTACATTGCTGAAGGTGATTATCAGCTGTAGCAGTTCTCTGGAAGAATTTTGTGTGTCACTTATGTATACAATCATATCATCTGCAAATAGAGATAGTTTCACTTCTTCTTTTCCAATTTGTATCCCCTTAATCTCTTTTCATTCCCTTATTGTTTTAGCTAAAATTTCGAGAACTATATTGAATAGATAAGGGGAGAGAAGACATCCTAGTCTAGTTCCTGATTTTAGTTGGATTGCTTTGATTATTTCTCCATTAAGTTTGATACTGGCAGTCGGATTCTTGTAAATCACCTTTATTACATTTAGGTATTCTCCCTGTATTCCTGATCTCTCCAGGGCTTTAATCATAATGGACTGTTGGATTGTATCAAAAGTTTAGCATCTAAGGATATGATTATGTGGTTTTGTTCCTTTAGTTTGTTTATATGATGGATAACATTTACAGTTTTTCCTAAGTTAAACCATCCCTGCATTTCTGAGATGAAGCCTACTTGATCTTGGTGGATGATATCTTTTTTTTTTTTTTTTTTTTTTTTTTTTTTTTTTTTTTTTT